>ML780025.1:166644-183696 GCA_009831015.1 Picea engelmannii | reverse complement strand
ATAGCACCTGTATATAGCAATAGTAAAACATCCTGTCATAAATCATGACGCATCATCATCAAGTTTAAGTGGTTCATCATCATAAAAATCCAGTTCACTTGCGAGCGAGTGTCCTCAAAGAATAAGTTTTGTCAGTGTGCCAGAGCGGGATGTTACACTGTTGACAAATTGATATCTGTTGAGGATTGTTACCTGATCTCAGTTGGTGCTGAGAATGCAATTTGAGTCTTGCATATAGAGCTGGTGCTCTTGTAGAGTTGTACTCTATTTAGTTGTTGCTAATAAACCCCAAGGATTGTAGTCCATAATAAAAATAAAATTGTACATACATCTTGTGTTCTTTGTGTTCATTGTGATGATGACTTGTTGATGATATATTGGTGAAATATGTTGTTGATATGTGCTCACATCTAACTGGTTATAAATGACATCGATGGGTAATTAATAAAATTTTGAATGCTAATTGATGAGTTTTAGTGCAAGAGGGAAGTTTTGGGAAAAAGAGCCCCACACTCATTCACCCCCCCCCTCTAAGTGTGGTAGGTGTGTCCAACACCTCCATCTTCCAAGAATATATCAAAATATCATCAATGAATACTTGGTCGAACTTGTCCAAGTATTTGTGGAACACCCCGTTCATCAAACTCATAAATACCCCTGGGGCGTTCGTTAGTCCAAACGGTAAAACAATAAACTTGTAATGTCCAAACCTTGTCTTAAAGGCGGTCTTAGGGATGTTTTCCTCCTTTAGCCATAATTGGTGATACCCCAATATTAAGTCAATCTTTGAAAACATCATCGTGCCTTTCATCTGATCAAACAGATCATCAATCCTTGGCAACATTTATTGATTCTTTATCATTTCCTTATTCAATTGACGGTAGTCAATGCAGAGTCTCCACGACCCATCCTTCTTCCGTATGAAAATAATAGGCACACCCCACAGTGACACACTTGGACGTATAAGTCCTAGGTCTAAAAACTCCTTTAGTTTCATTTTCAACTACCGTAATTCTAGGGTTGACATCCGATAAGGTGTTCTTGCTATCGGTTCAGTTCTTGATTTTAGGTTGATCGTAAATTCCAATTCCCTCTCTGGTATCATCCCAGGTAACTCCTTAGGGAATATTTCCACAAACTCTCGCACCACCGGAAGGTTTTCTAGACCTTCCACTACTCCCTTCTAGTTTAACGCAAGGATTTCATAAAGCTTACATCTCTCATGCATGCTCTTCTGTAGTTGCAAGGAAGAGATGAACCTCAGGGAGACTCCCTAGTTCTGACATATAATCACGCATATTTGTCCCTCGTCATTGACCAAGCTCAAGTGTTTCATCTTACAGTTGAGTATCACCTCATGTGATTCCAACCAGTCCATACCGATCATGACGTCATAAGATCCTAAGATCGTGACGTGCAGGTTGGCCCTGGTGGAAAACTCTCCTAGGTTAAGGCTACATCCTCTAACCTTCCCTCCAACCTTTTGTTTGGCTCCCTAAGCCATTTATACAAAGCTAAACGCGTCCTATTTGACTTCCTTTACCTTAATTATTTTTATCACTGCACCACAAATAAAACTCTCTGTAGCACCTGGATCTATCAAAATACTAAGGGTCTGGTCAGCGATGGTATTTGATGTCTCGAGAACAATCGACCGGTGCTCTGCCTGGTGGTTATTCACCACTGCATGAGTCTGATGGGCCTTGCCAAAATCACCCACGATAGTGGGTCCGACTGATCCAGATGCTTTGGTCCTCTCCACTGGGAAGTCACGCTGGTAATGTGGCTCTCCACATGTCCAACACCCTTTCTTCGGTCCAATACTCATGGTACCCAAATTAGAAGTTGACGGCCCACCGACTTGGAACCCTGGTCTGTTCTGCTTAATATGCCTAAACTGCTACTGCTGCGGTCGACGCTATTGTGGTGTTATGTAAGGAGTCCGCTATGGAGGTGCTAGTCATTGAGGTCTAGTGAAAGTGGATCCTCTCTAGATGCCATGAAATCTTGGTGAATGTCTAGCTGGTGTCTGATGCTGTAGCGCACCAGATGACATCTGCCCCGATGGTCTCGCTAGAGTCCTGCTCTGACCCCCTCTAATAGGCTCCTCCTAGGCTATGAGGTCCTTTTGGACAACATCATGCAAGGTTTGAGGCATCTGAATCCTCACCTTTTCACGAATGTTGACGTTAAGGTCGAGCACAAACTTGTTGACCTTAAGTTTCTCGGTGTTCAGGTGTGGAGCATACCGAAGCAGCTCCATGAAATGGGCCTCATACTCGGGCACCATACAACCTCCCTTTCACAAGGGGTTGAACTCGTTGAGCTCAAACTCAATGAATTCCTCAGACATATACCTCTCTCGGTACCATTCCTTGAATATTTCCCATGACACATCTTCGACTACCATGTTCAATTGCGGCATGAGCGTCTTCCACCATAAAAGAGTGTTCCCCTTCAGTTGAAATACCTCCATGTAGACCTTCATGTTGGAGGTGTATTTGTGAAGTACAAATCACATTACAATATTATCCAACCATGCCTCGATGGCTTCATCGTCCGGGGCACCAAATTACTCGGGAAACTTGACCTTCTCGAGTTCGCGGTGAATTCTACCAGTACTGATCAGGGCACGCGGTGGACCCTTAGGAGGTGTCAATGCCCTGGCCTCATCTCTATCCAAATGGTTGATCAGTGCCTCAAAAATCCTCTGAAAGGACCTCATCAACCCAACCAAATCTCCCACAACTATATGTTCTTGCCCGACAACATGTTTGTCTCCCTGGGGGTTAGACCCCTCGAGCATGGATGCTACTTGGGGCGGCGTGCTTCCTCCCCTAGCACCTCGTCGTCTTCCTTTGTGGCTTCCTCTAACCATCATTACCTGCACGAATACACCTCAATTTAATTAGTGACATTATAATCAATATCTAATCAAGGAAGTCATAGTGGTCCCAAGTTGCGGGTTGAACCAATTCTGATACCATATATAGCGACCCCCATCGTTTCGACAACATGTGATGCATAACAAGCGAAATATGTATTTTTTTTTTAAAGAATGAAAGTAACAATGACAATAGTCAATCAACGTAACTCGAGAACGAACATAACGCACACAATTCAAGAAATAGAAAAACATAACGACCTAACATACTAGCACATCAAGCAGCTCGAAGAAACATAAGACAGTCAATCAAACAAAAAATAGAAACGACTACCCAATCATCCTACCATGAAAGGTTAGGACCTCCATGACACATAAGCAAGGCTCAAGCCAAGGTTCCCATGGATTTTTACCATTTAAGGTCTCAAGGCTGGCGACTGTTCTAAGGAACAAGGAGGTGTCTACATCCCACCCGACACATGCAGATCATGCCTACTAAGCTAAAAGACAACATCAATCAAACCAAACACGACAACTTTGATGACCAGTAACTAGAACCTTCCTAGTGAGCGAGAGACAAACACAATAATGTTACAAAAAGTACAACCTTACTTATAAAAACAACATCATCCACAGTGGGAGGCGCATGATCCTAAGCTAGGTTTCATATGCGCTTATTGATTAACATGTGCAATGACCCAATCATAAGGTATCACATTGCCACAATGCGACAAAGGCGCTAGTGACCCATGCGCAACATAATTATTCAAAAACCTTCAACCAAGCATAAAATCCAACGTGCCTGAATTCTACTGGTACTAACATACATTATTAGTGAAGGAGAATGTTTTAAAGTTGTAAATGAAAGGAGAAGTGTTAAAAGTAAGGAACTTTGTAGCTTCAAAATCTTAGTCTAACTTCTATACGCTTTTTCATTATATAAATTTTTGAGTTAGACCTCCAAATAATTATAAACATTGAGGATCTATTACCCTTATATCAAATAGGAAAAACCAATTTAGTAGGGATACAAGTAAATGAGTAACACCAAATGTAGATTAAGTTCATGAAATCAATAACCGCATAAGGAAAGATAAACAAAATGATTTCGTCAACTTAAATAAAGTAATTTAATCATTGTTTTTGAAAAAGTGCTCATACACATATTACTAAACTAATACCAATTTGAAGAATTCTATATATGGAATAGAAACAAGTACAAAAATGTATACTTTTATTTAAATGAAAGATATTCTGTAACTGATGTTGCGAGGATATATTTTTAGTTTTCCTAGAAAGGAACTAAATAGTCAAAGCTAACTATATTAGTTAGAGATGTAAATCACCATACAATAAGGAATAATTAATAACACATGGAATATTTAATATTTTATAACAAGGAATATTTATTAAACACATGGCGAATTTAGAAATAATAAAAACATTGTGCAGTAAAATCGCCATAGAATAATTAAGAACATTGTGCAGTAGAAATAATTAGAAACGTTGTGCAGTAGAATAATTAAAAACATTGAGCATTAAAATCGTTGTGTAGTTATTCAAGGGATACTGAACGACATAAACAAAATACAGAAGTAATAATCTATGGTTATTTATAGTTAAAAATACAGAAAGAATAAAAATCTATGTAGTAAAATTTAAAATCCCCGTCAAAATTCGCTTCCAAAAGGGATTGTTGGTTGTGGAGCCCGATTATCTTCCTGATTCAGAGGTATTTTGTTTTCAACCGTGGTTTTTTACCCCATGAAGTATATACACCCCACAAGTATGTACACTCTTCCACGTGGGGGAGTGTAGAGGGGGGTCACCCCCTCTACGGGGTTCAAGGGGTTCAGAGGCGAAGCCCCTGAAGGAAAAATTGCCTTGTAAATGTATATTGTAATTTCATTGTAAATCTAGACCATTCATTATCAGGTCATAGATCTAATGGTATAAATTATGTTAGGGTTTTTTTCCCTAGAAGGCAACCCTTTGTTATGAGGGAAATGTATTGCGGCTATTCATTATGGAGAATATTGTATTCTAAGATAGGAGACTGTGAGATAAAGAAGAGGAAGTTACAACGGGTTTGTTGCAGGATGTATCCCTTCATTTGCTAGATAATAATAAAGGAAGGACCTGTCAATTTATCTGGTGGACGTAGCCCACACTGGGTGAACCACGTAAATCTGTGTCTCTATTGTATTGTGTATCTTCTATGTTTTGTTTCCGCATTTGTTTTATTCTATTGCTCCATGGTCATGTTTTTCTAACAACTGGTATCATAGGGAAAGGTAACTCGCAGGAAAAGAGGGTTCCCAGTTCGAGTGGGAGCAATGGTGGAAGATGGAAAGTTTAGGGTCAACAAATTTAACGACCAAAACTACCAGTTATGGAAGATGCAGATGGAAGATTATTTATATCAGAAGGATCTATTCCTACCATTGGGCACAGTAGCAAAGAAGCTGACGGCCATGAAGGACGAAGAATGGGATATTCTTCACAGAAAGGCTCTAGGAACGATACGGCTGAGCCTGGTAGCGTTGGTGGATTTCAATATTTCGAAAGAAAAGACAACGAAGGGTTTGATGGACACATTGGCTAAATTGAATGAAAAAACCTCGGCGTCCAATAAGATATTTCTAATGAAGAGATTATTTAATATGAAAATGTCAAAAGGTGGGTCTATTGTAGATCATTTTAATGATTTTAATACGGTTACTAATCAACTAAGTTCTGTAAAAGTGGACTTTGATGATGAGGTTAGGGCTCTTCTAATATTGTGCTCATTGCCAAAAAGCTGGAAAGGCTTGGTCATGGTTGTAAGCAACTCTGTCTCTGGTTCAAATACTTTAAAATTTGATTATGTTGTTGGTGTTATCCTTAGTGAGGAAATGCGATGGGAAAGCATAGGTGAGACATTAGGTAATGTGTTGAACATGGAGAACAAGGGAAGACAAAAGGATAGAGGAAAGGCACCAGGGAACCATGGTAATTCTAGGAAGGGCAGATCCAAATCCAAACTTGGAAAGAGAGAGTGCTAGAATTGTGGGAAGAAAGGACATTTGAAGAAAGACTACATAGCTCCAAAGAAACAAAGAGATGGACAACATGAGAGATATTGGGAAGCAAATGTAACAGATGATGTGTTACAAGATGATCTGATTCTTTCTGTAGATAATATTTATGAGTCTGGGGTAGTAGATTCAGGGGCTTCATTTCATGCCACACCCCATAAGAAAATTTTTCTACATTATGTTCAAGGTGATTTTGGACAGGTTCATTTGGGTGATGATGCACCATGCAAAATTGTTGGAATGGGAAGGGTAAAAATAAAGCAATGCAATGGAAACCAATGGTTGTTGAAAGAGGTAAGACATGTTCTAGATTTAAGGAAAAATCTAATTTCAACAAGGCAGTTGGCAAGTGAAGGTTGTATATCCATATTTACAGATAAGACATGGAAGGTCATCAAAGGAACATTGGTGATAGCAAAATGAGAGAAGGTAGGTACATTGTATTTATGTATTGGTAATACTGACTCTTCTATCTCTTTAGCTTCTACAGGAGTTGATACAACACTGTGGCATCATAGGCTGGGACACATGAGTGAGAAGGGAATGCATATACTTCACAAAATAAATTTGTTGCTAGATCTTAAACAAATAGATTTGGACTTATGTGAGCATTGTGTTTATGGAAAACATATGAGAGCCAGATTTCTCAGAGTCAGAAAATAAAAGAAGAATGAAAGGTTAGAGATTGTTCATACAGATGTATGGAGACCAGATCAGGTATCATCTCTTGGTGGATATCGTTATTATGTTACTTTTATTGATGATGCAACTAGAAAAACTTGGGTTTATTGCATTCGACAAAAATCTGATGTTTTTGATACTTTTAAGAAATGGAAATCTTTGGTTGAGAATAGGACAGGAAAAAGTTTGAAGTGTCTTATATCAGATAATGGAGGTGAATATTGCAGCAAGGAGTTTGATGATTACTTTTCATACCATGGGATCCGTAGAGAGAAGACAGTTCCAAGAACACCACAAGAAAATGGTGTGGCAGAAAGGATGAACAAGACAATCATGGAGCGTGCAAGGAGTATGAGATTGCATGATGGTTTTCCCTTATAGTTCTTGGTAGATGTTGTAGATATTGTTGTTTACTTAATAAACAGAGGACCTTTAAGCTCTTTGGATGGTATAATTCCATAGGAGGAATGGACAGGAAAAAATGTAAACTATTCTTTTTTGAAAACTTCCGGTTGTGAAGCATTTGTCCATATTGATAAAGAAAATAGAAAAAATCTTGAGGCAAAATACAAGAAGTGTACCTTTATTGGATATGGTGTTAATGATTTTGGTTATCGTTTATGGGATTATGAAAATAACAAAATCATTAGGAGTAGATATGTCATATTCAACGAGAAGGTCATGTACAAAGATCAGTTGCAGGGAAAGAAACAGGAAAAAGAAAAAGAAAAATACACAGTGCTTGATGAGATCACTGAAAAATAAATTCCAAAGGATCTAGAAAATAAAAATGTACAACAACAGGAGAAGCAGGTAACTCAAACACCTGCAAGTGTTGTTAGAAAATCTACCAGGTTAAGTATACCCCCTGAACGATACTCTCCTTCGTTGTATTATTTATTGTTGACTAATTCTGGTGAACCAGAATGTTATGAAGAGGAAATACAGGTAGACACCAAAAAGAAGTGGGAGCAAGGCATGAAAGAGGAAATGAATTCCTTGGTAAATAACCATACTTGGGACTTGGTTCAGTTGCTTGCAGGAAAAAGAGCATTGCATAATAAATGGGTTTACAAGTTGAAGGAAGAAGATGGAGGAATAAAGAGGTACGAGGCTACACTTGTTGTAAAGGGGTTTGCACAAAAGAAAGGTATATATTTTGATGAAATATTTTCTCCTATTGTTAAACTGACTTCAATTAGGACTATTTTAAGTCTTGTGGTAGTAGAAGATTTGCATCTTGAACAATTAGATTTTAAAACAACTTTTCTTCACGGGGATTTGGAGGAAGAGATTTATATGCACCCACCACAGGGGTATGAGGTCAAAGGGAAGGAGAATTTGGTATGTAGGTTGAAGAAGAGATTGTATGGCCTAAATAAAGCTCCAAGGTAGTGGTATTTGAAGTTTGACAGGTTTATGACAGAACATGGTTATAGTAGATGTCATTCTGATCATTGTGTTTACTTCAAAAGGATAGAAAATGGAAGCTATATTATCTTGCTATTGTATGTAGATGACATGCTTGTTGTAGGGTCTAATATGCAGTATATAAATGTGCTCAATAAGAAATTAGATAATTCATTTGCAATGAAGGATTTATGTGTTGCAAAGAAAATCCTTGGTATGAGAATAACAAGAGACAAGAAAAATTGCAAATTGACATTGTCTCAGGGTGAGTACATAGAGAAGGTGTTGGAGAGGTTCTGAATGCAGAATGAAAAACCGTTAGTACACCTTTGGCCAACCATTTCAAATTAACTAAGGAAATGTGTCCCAAGACACAGGAGGAGATATAATACATGTCCAAGGTCCCTTATTCATCAGTATTTGGAAGCTTGATGTATGCAATGGTTTGAACAAGATCATATATTGAACATGCAGTGGGAGTTGTGAGCAGGTATATTAACAATACAGGTAAAGAACATTGGGAGGTAGTAAAGTGGATTCTCGGGTATTTGAGAGGTACTGCTACTCATGAATTATGTTTTGGAGGTTCAAACACTTTTCTACAAGGATATGTTGATTCAGATATGACAGGTTATAAAGACAGCAGGAGGAGAGCCACAGGGTATGTTTTTACTATAGGTGGAACAATAGTAAGTTAGATTTTGAAACTGCAAAAGGTTGTTTCACTTTCAACAACAGAAGCAAAGTATGTTGCTGCTACAGAGGCTAGTAAAGAGATGATTTGGTTACAGAGGTTTATGGGGGAATAGGAAAGAAGCAGAAGAACAACAGGTTGTACTGTGATAGTCAGAGTGCCACTCATCTTGCAAAGAACTCATCCTTCCATTCAAAAACTAAGAATATACAACTGAGGTACCATTTCATACAATCCATATTGGAAGATGGACATTTGAATTTGGAAAAGATACACTCTATCCATAATCATGTAGACATGTTAACAAAGGGAGTAACGAGGGAGAAACTGAGTTCTTTCTCAGTTTCAGTTGGTCTTCAAGCATGAAGGTGAAGATGATAATTTTTTCAGGTCCAAGAAAGTTTAGAGTCCAACATATACAACAACGATGGAGTTGTTGAGATCAGTCTCCAAGTGGGAGATTATTGGTTGTGGAGCCTAATTATATTCTTGATTCAGAGGTATTTTGTTTTCAGCTGTGTTTATACCCCATGAAGTATTTACACCCCATAAGTATGTACACTCTTCCACGTGGGGGAGTGTAGAGGGGGGTTACCTCCTCTACGGGGTTTGGGGGGCTATCCTCCCAGATGGGGGGTTCGGGGGTGAATCCCCTGAAGGAAAAATTTCCTTGTAAATGTATATTGTAATTTCATTAAATTTGGACCGTTCATTATAAGTTCGTAGATCTAATGGTATAAATTATGTTAGGGTTTTTTTCCCTAGAAGGAAACCCTCTGTTATGAGGGAAATGTATTGTGGCTATGCATTATGGCGAATATTGTATTCTGAGATAGGAGTTTGTGAGAGAAAGAAGAGGAAGTTACAGTGAATTTACTGTAGGTTGTATCCCTTCATTTGCTGGATAATAATAAAGGAAGGACCTGGCAATTTATTTGGTGGACGTAGCCCACACTGGGTGAACCATGTAAATCTGTGTCTCTATTGTATTGTGTATCTTCTATGTTTTGTTTCTGCATTTGTTTTATTTTATTGCTCCACGGTCCTATTTTTTTAACAATTTGAACACCTAGCATTTCACACTCCTGGAGCAAGATATTTGTACTAGAATAGATGACAGTTAAGAGTAGTAATAAAAACTAAAATCACAAGGGGCACGACCACTTGCCATAACTCAACATTTCAAAATTAAATAATTAAAATTTGTTGATTGACAATGACTGAAATTTGCCAGGTAGATTGGATGCAAGATATCATTGTAATTTATTTTATGTTGAGCATCCGAGAAGCAAGTCTCCACTTGGTGGGACACATTCATTAAAATATTACAGAGAACAACAAGACGCAAAAAAGATTTAAAACCCCCATTCATGTAATCCAAAGAAGAGGTACATGCCACAAAATTCGAGGCAATAAATCTAGGGAAGAGAGAGGCTATGCTAATAAAATCTCAATTAGAACTCATATATGTGTGTCACATCATAGAGTCTCTGAGGTATGTCAAATTCTTGTCAAAGGGAGGGCTTTGGATTGATTTTCTTGGTTACAGAGGGACCCTAGTAAGCTTGTATTGTAATAAACTAAATAAGCAAGAACCCTACTTTGGAAAATTACTAGAAGCCAAGGCTTGGAAAGGTCAACGGATATTCAGAAGAAGCTAAGAGAAAAAATATAGCATCTCTACAACCAATTACAAAAATCTTACTAATACATCATATGTAAAACAAGCCAGGTAAAGGTTCATGTTGTTGAGTGATTCCAATATTGACAACCCGAGAGTTCAACATTATTTCTCTGTAGCGTTTCTGTGCAGTCTCAAATATCTATCAACTTTTCAATTAAGAATCAATAAAATAAAAGCGATGTGATCGCTATCTACCTTTTGTTATTGGTGTGGAACATAATGATAGGACTAAGAAAGACTTAAATTATTTGTTTCTAGTCTTCAAGATTGGATTAAAAGTTGTAGAAACCTCAACCAAAATACTTCACTTATTATTTTCCCATTAGGAAAATAAAGATAGACTTGTAAAAGCGTGATATATTATGAAGAAAAAACAATCACAATTTCAGAAAAAATGCTCGCAGGACTGCAAAAAATGTCAGATAAGAATCATATGGCTTCACTACAATTTATTACATTAGCCTCTATCCTTTATATTTTGTAATAATTCATTATGATCTATAGTTGACCCACATAAGAGAGTACTTTTCCATTTCGTTGGAAGGTTTTATATGAAGATAAATCTATGTGTAAGGATTTTTGGAAGGGAACCTGTCAGGTTTTATGTAAGCATAGAATAATAATAGAACCTATGTCACTATCTATAAAATGATCAAGCTATATATAACATTATTTCTCTCATCCAGAACAAGTTTTAAGAGCCCATCTCAAGTACATCCATCATCCTAAAACCACAATAGAAATTGAACTGAATAAAAGCTTATATTTATTGCTTTATTATGAACAGATAGAATAACTTCAACTGGAAATGCATCGGTTGCTTCATCATCACAAAATTTCATTCACAGGATAAATTTAACTAAAATAATAAAAAAATTAAAATACGTGTAACGTACCGAATCCGAAGGCGAAGATCTTGTAGACATTATCTCGCGCATTCGCTTTATCCAGATCCTGCTTGTCGACCGATGAGACCTCACTGGTACCTCCCAGCCAATGCTAGGGGTACTCTTCTTCCCAATGATCCCCCCGATCCTCAAAGGGGCCGCACACACAATACCAGAGAATGCTAGCTCCCATCTCGCCTCGTAAGATCGAGCTACCACTCGTTACCCGAGTTGGGTATCCCAACTCCCACAAGAGAAAATTCAGTCAAGATGAAATCCAAGAGTTCCACTCACCTCTTTCTGTTTTATTCGCGCGACATGCCCTTCAAGACGCACTACATGCTCCAAGGGTGCCACTCGCCTCTTGACTAAATTTGGTAGACGTCAAAATCCTAGAGTTAATACTCTGTCAAGTGATATTGTGGGAGACTAAGGGCCTCTAAGGAATAATGACCCTTCCTTATTACGCACCCCTTAGAATCATCGTGAGCGACTGTGACAATTTTCCCTCATGACATCACGGGTCTCTCAAACTAGGTAATCGTTAACCTACAGTTTGAGCCACGACGAGAGTACTAGTAGGATGTGGAAGGGCTGCTGCCACACCTCTCCCTCAACATCTCTGGTTTTTGTGTGTGAACCCTTTACTCCAAATGTGAGTTTGATCAACAAGCTATCGTCAGCCTACATCCATCAACGAAACATGTCAACGATAACAATCAACATCATAATATCTAATCAATTGTACATATGTCACATCAACAACATTCAAACCCTAATAATCCACTCCCTGACTCGATGCAGAGTCCAAGGAGTTTCATCGATGCCTCAACATCCTCTAATGTCCAGAGTCCTACACACTCAGGATAACGTAGTCAATAACACTTGTCGATGTAAATACAAAAAAAATAACATATCATCAAATCCACAACATCTCATAATCATAATCTAAACAACCAATAATATAATGACCGAGATTGCATGCAAGTGTCCTCAAAGAATAAGTCCGCTCATTGCACGCAAGAGAGGGATGTTACAATGGTGAAGAAAGCGAATCCCACTATGTAGATACACACATGGATGATGAAATTGAAGGTGAGGATGAAAATAAAATTTTCTTTTGCAACAATAAAAAAATATGAGAATAATCTAGCAATGGACGTTGTTGAAGACATGAATGACTCTATAGTGAATTTTTAGTTTGGTTATGATGTTGAATTATAATTTCTTGAGGAGCGACTTGCAAATATGAAGTATGATAGAGATGAAAGTGGGTATGAAAAATTTCCCATAACTGCAATAGAAGAAGGAACAGAGAAAATTAAGGCAACCATTAGACTTGTTGAAGTTGTTGTGATAGTGGAAGAGGATATGGAATAAATTGAAGATGTTTTTGATATTAAATAGGTTGACATAGATGTTTAATAAAAAATAGTTGAAGTATAATATGATGCATAAGAAGAGCTAGATGAAGAAGACAAAGAAGATGATGAAATATTGAAGAAGAAGATAAGATTAAAGTTGAAGATGAACAAGAAGAAAATATATATAGAATATAAAGTTTGGAGCAAAAGAAAGAAAAAAATTGTAGAACATAGAGCTTAGGACAAGATGCCCCAACATGCAAAACTAAATAAAGTAAAACAAGTTTTTTTTTGAGTTGATCTCAAGTGTTCTAAGCATAGTTGGGACTTAGACTAGCAGGCCATCAGGTTATATGGGATTGTAAGAACATAGGGGAATTGTCGAATGTAAATCTATAATGGTTATTATATTAGAATTTATAGTGGTTGTAATTAAGGGGGAGTGTTGGAATAATGTAATTACTCTCGATGACCTAGTTAGTTGAGTTAATTGAGTTGTTTTTTATTTATGCATCCCGAGGTTGACATGGTCGGATACAAATTAGATCGGGACATTGCATACAACCATGTATTGGTAGTTAGATCTATATAATTCTTATCATCTAGTTGTTTATATAAATATATTCTTTAATGTATTTAATATCATTTAATATCATTTCATGAAGTAATGAAGATGTGTGGAAGAGAGAAAGGGATCAAAGGTTCAGAATCAAGGACAATTTTAAGGATGTGATATTTATCCTAAAGTGCATATAGTGAGGCGAATAATTTAGTTAAATTCCATTATAAAGTATGCAGATCATTCATTTTTTCATGGCATAGTATATCAAAGTTATGAATAATTGCTTATGGGTAAATCACTCACACACACACACACACACACACACACAATGTGTGTGTGTGTGTGTGTGTTTGTGTGTGTTGGGAAAATATTTTCACTCTCAATGTTTTTTAGTAATATATTTCCTTTTATATACATATTAGACACATTTATATTTTTGTTGGGAGAATATTTTGATTCTCATTTTTTTTACATTTCCCTTTAATAACAAAGAAGGATTAATTTAGTGTAGATTCCATCATTAATTGGGTGACCATTTGAATAAATTTATGGAAAACTTACATCTAGTCTCCTATATTTGTTAGAATTAATAAACCATGATATTTTCCAATATGAAAGAATAATTTATATAAACTCTATTTTTTATCACATCATCAATGATAAATATATTTGAAGATTTTCAATAATTTGCAATCAATTGATATAACAATTATTGAGGAGTCTCTAAAGTTCACGTCAATTTACTTTAAGAGTAAATTTTATAATAGATATGTCTTCTTTTACAAATCAATTATATTCCACCAAATTTACCCCTAAACATATTAAACAATACTTATAAATACCATAATAAATATGAACTAAAACAAATGTATATAATATCACTAAAACACATGTACAAAATACAAAAAAGAGATGTTTTAAAGATACTTGGATATTAATCAAAAGACACAAGAATATTATGTTAAACATAAATTTTATAAATTTTACATTTGGGATACTAGATGGCATATTTATGGGCTTAATATACTAATATTTATTTGATGTCAATTGCTACACTAAAGAATCAAGGTGTTTTACAAAATTGGTCATTGATGAATTTCTGTGTGTGTGTGTGTGACTTCTATTGTAGCCAAATTTTATTTATTGAACCTTAAGAAAGGTAATGAATTACTTGGTTTTGATTTAAAATTATATTTGTAGGTTGGTATTGTAACAAATATTTTCAAATAGTGATTTAGTACGGGTGTACTTAGGACATTTGACAAATTCTTTCTACCCATGTTGGTAGTGAGAGTTTATTCATATGTATGTGTGTGTGTATTTGATTCAATTTATACTTTGAAAAATATGTATCCCTTCGTCTAAAGTGAAAATGGCATGTGAAAATCATTTTCTAAAGGAATTGAAATTTCCAAATTCAATCCTCTTTGAGTCCTAAAAAGAGTGTCATTTCTAATTTTTGTAGTAATTGTTTAACTATGAGGTAAGGGTTAGGATCAACTTAGTCCATGTAGTTTAGATAATTTTTAAAATAAAGTAATTTTTTTTGTTTCCATAGATTGATATAAGGAACTTGAATCCATCTCACAATATTTAATATATATGGTTAAACACAATAATTAATAAATGCAAACATTTATAATTTAATTTTAGTATGTAAATGTTTTTAATTGTAAAAATTTACCCCCGGATGGGGTGCCACGCAGACCAACGGAGACACTTGGAGCAGAGCCAGGCCTAGCCATAAATGAGGTCGACCGACTCCCATCCCCTCAGCATTAAGGATGGGAGCTGGCTCTAGCTACCTCTCTCCCGAGAGAGGACTTGCCCCTCGCACGAGCAGTCCAGTGATGCAACTCATTTACGAGGGGGAATCAATGGAGCTGGACATCCCGTCGGCCCTACTTCTCTTGATGCACTCGCGCCATGCCTTCTTCCATTTCAGGCTTATCCTGCACCAGCTCTGCAATGGGAAGCTTTGGATCCGTGACCATTACACCCTCTGCATAGATATTGCCTGCTTTCTTACCTTAATGCCATGCGAACAGGGGAAGCCATGTTGTGGCTCAACCCGGTATGCCTTTGCAGCACGATGGAGGCAGCTGTAAAGGATGGAATGAGTTCTCTCCATTGCTCAAAACCAAATAGTGCACAGAAGAATTGAGCTCAAAACGCCTCCCAGGCCGTCGGCTGAAGAAGCTAACTCGGAGGCGCCAATGGCATACGTCGAAGAAGTTATCCCGGAGGAGCCAATTCAGGTCCCTTCGGAGCATCTCCTCTTCACGACGCCTGACAATTGGGCGCCATCAAGTGACTTTCACACGGAAGCCTCCATGACTGCCACAAAAAAACAATAAGCCTGTGAGAATGCGCAGGAACAAGAAGAATTCCCCACCTGCTTCATTGAGGAGGAGCTACTGGAAGAAACAACCTCTCAGGCTGCAGGTCCAGAAGTTGGAAACACCTTGGACGAAATACCGGAAGAGATAGCCTCTCAGGTAGCAACACCAATAGTTGGAGTCACCTTGGACGATAGTGAACAGAGTGAGGGTGTTGGTAGGGAAGCAGACGTAGAGCAACATAGAGAAGCGACTTCAAGTGAGGCCGAGGTAATGCAACAGGGAGATACAACGAGGGAGGGTGGCACGAAATTCATGCCACCTCCCATATCATCCATGCAGAATCAATGGCGTGTCTTGCCACCTTTCCTCCACCCATACCACCTTGACTTTCTGTTTGATCTGTGGGGCCAGATGGCGGACCAAGTCCACCATGGAACCCTCATGGGTCAATGTTTGGACATGCTCTACGACGCCTTCTCCAACGCGTCACCGGGTCGAAGATGCCCAACTTGTGCACAACTCTTCGTCATGCTAACTAAGGAAAATTATCAGGATGCAGATGCCACCTCACAAGCCACTGGGTAACTACCATGGTCTTGCTTAAGACTCCAGTCTTTTTTTTTACAGCTCTGTGTATGCTTATAGTTAATTTTTGTAAGACAATAGTTATAATTAAGACAATGAAACTACATCAGTCATGGTTTTCTACGGGCAGGACTATTGGAAAACCGTCTTTTTTTGGACAATGGATGACACCGTTTCAGTTTCCGCTTAGGCAGTGGAACAGATGGCAGCGTAGGTACAGATGTCAGTTTTTTGCCAATTAATATAGTAGGAACTTCCCTCTTTTTTACTTCAAAAAAAATTTGAAAAAATTAAAAAATCAATTTTTGTTCAATTCAAAATCGAAATCAAAATCTTAAAATATTCATATCCAAATTCAAAGAGTACTTAATTATCATAAATACAACTGTAATAAGATAATTTGCAAATATTTCAAAGATAAAAGTATTTAGGAAAACTTATATCCATATTTGAAATTATAACTAAAACCAATATTATAGAATAGAATAATCTATTTTTAAGGTCACAACCACGCCATACACCAAATTGGTGTATGAGACCAGTGATTTGACTAGTAAAATCTACAGAGATATACATACGCTAAGATATTAAGGAAAATCAAGAAAATCAATGAATGAATGATTCTTTTTTGTTTAAGGTTTAATAGCTGAAATTTAATCTCATCATAAACATCTTTAATAAAGTAGTTAACAACATAATACAAAAATTAACTACAAATCAAGATACCCAAACCACTATAATAATTAATACATAACACTTTAAAAAAATATCCAATATATAATATATAAATTATTAAATTATAAAATCAATAAAATATTCTAATCTATTTGTTTAAGGTTATATAAGATTTGAAAAAAAATTCTAAACATTAAATTTAAGTAA
>ML780025.1:88971-135682 GCA_009831015.1 Picea engelmannii | reverse complement strand
CCTTCTAGTAGCCATAGCCATATTTTTACTTTCAACATTTCTTGCCACCTTAAATGCATTCTCCAATGATTTGGGTTCCAAAAGGTGAACCTCGTGTTGAATGTTATCCTTTAAAGTTCCTATGAATACATCAATCAAGTGCTTGTTACACATGAAATTTGCACACCTAGGTACTTCACCCTAAGTGTCATAAAGTGTCATATAAGTGTCTCATACACCCTTGACACCATGGAATAACCTATGTCACAATCCCTAGTCAATGTGGAGGAGGGATATATTACATGAAGGCCAAAATACCAAGTACCAATGAATTATTATTAATATTCATGGAAAAGAAATTGATTAAGTGTGAGAATCTACTGCACATGAATTATTATTAATATTCATGAAAAAGAAAGTAATTAAGTGTGAGAATCCACCTCACATTTGGTTTCCTATTTTTTAGGGAAGGTGGAGGATCTCATGGATGGTTGAAATATTTCATCCTTAAAATCCTTGAGAGATATTTTCTCCCCAAAATCCTTAAGAGATATTTTCTCCCTAAATATCTTAGAGATCCCTTTCTTATTGGATCTGATGAGAGATCTTCTTTATGGTGGTTAATCCTCCAAATCATATATAATGAGGGAGGAAGGGAGAGAGGAGTTTAGATATACCAAACTTATGATCTCATGGGAGATGGAATGGAGATTGAGAATTATACCAAACTTATGATCTCATGAGTGGTATGTCATTTGGAGCATCAACATTCTGTGTGTGGACTGTTTAAGCAAGGGTTTAGACAAGGAGAGCTTGGTGAAGCTGCGACACTACATCCATGGTTGTAAGTAACACTTTGTTCGCATAAATATAATCAATGCTTGGCTTGTTTCTTTTAAAATTGTACTTGTTCCATATAAGTTTGTCTACAGTAGATGGATCTATGTTTTAGCTAATCTCAGTAGAGTAGGAAGTTGTTTATACTTTTGTTTGTCTTGCAGGATCTACCAAGGAGCTCAAGATCAAAGCACATCCTGGACCTTGCAGGGACAAACGATGTTCATAAGGTACATGATTTCCTCCTTCTCTTTTGTTCATCAACTTGTTTAGATCCAAAAGGAAGTCAGTGTCCATGTTAAGCACCTTCTGTCTTAGAGTTAAGAGTCTAGCTCTCAAGAGGGAATCTACTTGTCCGTAGGGAGATTTTCCTACAACAGTGCTCATCTGCAATATCGGTTACCTTTATATTCAATCTTTGGAAGTTGTCAATGTTCTTGGTAATTGAACCCTTTTTCTTGAGATTTATCAATTGGCTAAAGAAGGTATTGCTCCTTGTATCCTCATAGTGTTCTATCATTTATTCCGTGAAAATTGTCCAAGTGATGAGTGATTTGCGTGAACAAAGCCATCGATACCATACAAATTTATTAGGTTCTAAATATAAAGAAGCAATTCCTACCTTTTCTGTATGTGGCACATTATGGAGATCAAATAATTGCTCCATCTGAAGTATCCATGTGATGGGGTCCTTGCCATAAAACTTCCTCATATCAATCTTAGGAACGTGGTTGGTCTTCAAACCAAAGTTAGAGTTTCTCCATTCCTGATTCACCTTCCTTTTGTCCTCATCATGAATTTCATGGGATGCATTTTCACTTTCAGGTGTCTTCTCTGTTACGAATTTTTTCAATACTTCCATGATCTCCCCTTTTAAACCCTCCATATTAGTATTCAATTTAGCTTCCATTGAAACCATCTTAGTATCCAACTTAGCTTCCATTGAATCCATATTATTGTGTAGTTCATTTATGTCCCTATGCATTTATTCACCTTCATCAAGAGTCCAAGTAGGATTTTCTGGAGGCTTATTTGGTGTAGAAGTTCCCTTTTTTGGTGGCATGTTGGCTAAGTATCACTTTTGAACCTTGATTTTGAGGTGGTTCTGCTAGACAATATTTGTTCTGTTGTATCTCCCAAGTTTCAGCTCTTCTCGGTATGAAACATTATTTATGTAGTTCTCTAATATTTGTTCTCTGCAATGCCACAGGTCTGATCAAAATTGGATGTCCCAAGTGGAATTTACGGTAACTTCCCCACAACTTGCCAATTTTTGTCTTTTCCAGGAGATCTCACTTGTATAGCGTGCACCGCACAAAATGATTGATATTAAATTCTGAAACTCACACCATAAATACTACAGACTATCCGTGATCCAATGAAACTAGTCCCACTCAATTTGGATACTCTAGGAAGAAGTTATGATTGTTTTACCTGGAACACATTCTTGCGACTAGTCAATAGGACTAGTCAGATACCCTCTCTTACACAGGGTGTATCTACAAATTTAAGATGACCCAGAAGCTAAAAATTTTACCATAGATACTTCACTAATTTCTGTAAATATCCTCTAGAGTTCAAGGTCTGAAATGTTACAGAGAATCGTTTATAGCAAAAATTCCGCAATGACTCAGTTCTGGATGATTCCATAACCCTATCTTGTACAGGATGTATCTCCGAAAGTATAATGCATCAGAAGCTTTTAATCCACAATTTTGGTCATCATGATGATGTATTGATGATGGTGTATTTCAGGCTCTTCATTAGAACTTTTTCCTGAGAAAAGTTACCTTCATCTCTTTCCAGAAATCACATTTTTGAGGACTGTTCGCACGCTGATAGTATATTTGCCTGCGAGAATGCATGATTCTCGCAGGTTGCCTTAAGCCAGGGTGTGAGAAGTTCACACTGTGTTGTATTGCTAGGGTGCGAACTCTTTCTAAAGAAGGGAAAAAGATGAATTCTCGAAGCTTCTAGAAGGGGATCTTCTAGAAGGATGAGATGGCATTCGAATGGTTACCTAAGTACTGGATTCCCTGATATTTTGGGATCATTCTTATCCAAGTAACTAATCCATTCTCTCCTATATATTGAAGGAATTCTCATGGAAAAGGTTGGAAGAAAACAAGCAAGAGATTCATTGGAGAATTAGTGAAAAGGATTGTGTGAAGAACTGATGCTACAACATATAAGAACTCTAGCAAGTATATCAAAGGTGGTTGATCTTCTTCATGCAAGTGCGCAAGTGTGTGTGTCAGATCCAAGGGCCATCGAAAGGAAGTTTGCAACATCAAGGCTCAGGTTGTAATCTTTACTTTCCATCAATATGATACAGTAATATGTCCCTTTCCCATAAAGCTAATTCCACTTTGTATAACTCCTTGATCATATACATAGATTGACTGTTGAATAGATTGTGCTTTCTTCACTTTGGTTGGTTTGTGTTGTCTTGGTCTTGACTGCACAAGAGCACTGAAGCGCAGCAAGAGCAACAAAGACCATAGGAATCAATTATAAGGTATGTAACTTGTTCTTGCCTCCTAGTTCATTCAATAGTCGCAATCTAGGGAAAGAGTATTATTCTGTCTTGTTTTATTCTAGATCCAGGTGGATCTAGGGAGATCGGTTTGTGTCCGCACTTACGGATTTATCCAATAACAAAATTGGCGACGAGTATCATATATATCAATTCTGAGGTAGGCATTCCCATACTCAGATCACAAACTGATGACATTATAGACAAAGGTCATGGCCACCAATCATACACTGTGGATCCATGCCGTCAAAATATAGCATAGCCACCTGAATACACTGTGGATCTATGCGAGAAATTTTAAATCAAGATGACATAGCCATGAAACATACACAATGGATCTATGTGTCGCAATCTATACATACTCCATCGCAACCTAGATCGCAAAGCTAATATCCAGAGTCTTCAAATTCGTCGCCCAAAGTATGAATCTAACCATGTGATTACATGTGTTGAAGTTGAACATGGCAGAAACCACTTGATTACCGGTCATTGATGTAACTGTTAACAAGTGCGAGGGAAATCACCATTGATGTTAATGACTCCCAAGGTACCATAGTACAATCCATCGAGTGTGAATAAATGAGTTGATGTCGAACATCCGACGGAATCTTTCGATCAAGGGTCAATGATGTAAACCCACTGTCGAAAGAGAGGAAACTTGCCATTGAGGCATGCAAGCTTCAAGGTACTAAATAATTTCTAACACCTCCGCAAACCCCATCTGGTACTCCCGGTGGTCCTTCTGGGCATCCTATTCCCGGTTTTATTCTGACACTCCCTCAATTTCCTTCTGGCAATCCTAATCCTAGTGGCATTATACCGTCTATTACACCTAATTTCTAGATTCCCGTTGGTGGTCTAGGTGGTACGTTTCAACCTCCTCTTACCAGACACGTTCCAGTTACTACTCAACCTTCGATTGGAACACAACCTCCGATTGGAACTCCACCTAAGATAGGGGGACCAACCCCACCTTTTGGACAAAATATACCTCCTACTTTGGCCCAGTATTGGACTCAGATGCTACAAAATCTTCCTCAAACGACTGGGGGGAAACAACCTGCCCCTACTATAGGCCAACCTTATCCCGGTATACCCAATCCTATGTGGGGTCAGGGTCAGAATGCTCAAACTCAGGTTCCTACTCAAACTCAAGCTTAGAATCCTTGGAACTACTATCCTATCCAACCACCACCGAATCAGCCAGGGTCTTCCCACTATGGGCAGACTGCGTACGGTCCTACTAGTTTTCCAACAGGGCTTCCACCCCAAAGTCACCAGTACCAGGAGGTGAATCGACAATTACCTTTTCTTGCTACTTTGGATTTGCCAGATTTGTCTAGGATTCTAAATGATCCTATTCGTCACTCTCCCCAATGGCCTGCTATTCCGGCCAAGCTTCCATCGGACATTCCTAAATTCGATGGAAAAGTGGGAGAGGACCCGAACAATCACGTTATGACTTTTCACTTATGGTGTTCATCCAACTCATTGATGGATGACTCTATTCATTTACGTCTTTTTCAACAAACCCTTACTGGTTTCTGCTGCAAAGTGGTATATTGAATTGCCACGAGGTTTCTTCTCTGATTTCAACATCCTAGCTATGGGTTTTCTTACACATTACTAGTTATCGATCCATTATGATACTGGGACTGAGATTTTGACTTCTTTCAAACAGACTAAAGGCACTCATATATCGGATCATATCCATGAGTGGCACAGAAGACGACATCTCATTAAACTTGAAATCCCCGATCAGTTACTGGCAGAATGGTTTCCAAAATCTTTTGTGAATGAAATTGGTAAGGACATTTCCATGGGTGGCGTTGTCACGGAAGAGCAGGCTATAAGTCGTGCTCAATATCTTGATCTCGTTTATTCGCAAACGGGAACACTTTATGATTTATTACCTGAGTTACCTCGTCCTGGTACTTCCAGCACTTCCACTACTCACGCTGCCTCACATGTAGTTGATGGTGTGATTGGTACTACCCAAGCCCAATCACATTCTGTTTCAAGCACCAACCCTAAGTATGCTTCTTCTAATGTTCAACATGCTCTGTCTCCTTCCACTTCCACCGGTAAAACTTCTGAGGTGAACGTCGTTCAATCTACCTCGATCGGTAAAAATAAATCGAAAAAAGGGAGAGGCAAGAATAAAGAGGGAAAAAATAATAATCAAACAGAGCAGCCTAAGAATACCCTTGTTGAATATCGGGATAAGCGCAAACCCCATTACCCTTTCCTTATCTGTGGTGACGATCACTACACGAAGGATTTCCCACAACGTGCTGAGGTCACTAAGTTCCTTCAAGGAACGCCCAAACCATCTACACCGACAGTCTTGTCCCAAACCTTCCCGTCTCAACAACAGGCTCAGTTGGTCATCCATGACCAACCATATTCTTCTATGACATCATATGTTTTGATGTGTACTGGTGATTCTAAGAAAAACAACGTTGCACTCACAACTAGAGCCAAAGATTATTCTCCATCTAAGGAGAAGGTTGACGATTTACCTCCTTCTTTGGTACAACCCTCTCCACCGACTCCACCTACAAACGGTCCTCTTCATCTTGAAAGACCGAGCCTTGATACAGTATTTCGACCCCCTAAGGGTGTCGTTAGGAAATCGTCTTTCAATCCTCATGCTAGTGCGGCCCAGAACTACAGTATTGTGGAAGATCTGGCTCAGGTACCTTCAGCGATGTCATCCCTTGAAGTCCTTCAGTAGTGTCCTGCACAACGGAAGGCACTGTTGAATGCTATAGGCGGAATTGACCCAAACGATATGACTTTAATAGTCTTTGACTTTGAAGATCATATTCCTAGGTTACCCCCTCAACTCGCGTTCCAGATACAAGTTGTTGTCTCTGACAATAATATTTTCCGAACTGTTATCGACAAGGGTGCCTCAACATGTGTAATGTCTTTTGCTTGTTGGAAAGAAATTGTCTCTCCTCCCTTAAATGAATCACAAAATACTCTGAAAGCCTTCAATGGATCTGGTTTTAAGCCTTACGGTGTTCTTCCTTCGTTGCCCATTACACTAGAAGGTAAGACGGTCCAAGTTCAAGTGGAAGTCTTCGATGCTCCCCTTGATTATAATCTTCTTCTTGGTCGTAGCTAGATCGATTCCATGGGTGTTGTTGTGTCAACACTTTTTCGTGTAGTACGTTTTCCTCATAAAGGAAAGGTTGTTACTTTTGACCAACTTGCCTTCTTCAATTCCGATACTCGTACTAGCAACGTGTCGTTTATAGCTAAAACCCCGCTGGGTTATGAGAATGTCGGTGTAGGCCTTTTAAAGGACTCCTCGTTAATGGGTACTTTTCCCATTCCACTGCCCGATGTTCCACGCCCGTCAGTTTTTTCTATCAACATGATCTCCACCATGCCTCACGAACTTCCTGCGTCACATGACCCTTGGATTGTCCCTGACCCTGGTGATCATACTCGTTTCAGCGACATCATGTCGTTAAGTCCGGTTGAGTCTGCTTATCAGGCAATTCAATCGGCCACACCTTCTACCCCCTCTCTTGATGAGTTGTCTCCTGATCCTTTTCGTGTTATCTTTCCCACTGACGAGATGATCATGTCTGTCATGGAGGACACCCCTTGGGACAATGGGCATCATCGTTCCATACTCTTTTTGGAACAACACACTCTTGAGAACTACCAATGGATTTCGGCTCCATCGACCGTTGTTGTCATATCGACCGTTCCTGGATCTACACATGATGTGTTTGCCGAAGGGAACCTCAGTAATATTTCTCCGACGATTCCCATTGACATATCCGTTAAACCTGGGATAGTTGAAAATGTTCATATCGGAGCTTCGTGTTCTCCCGACGAAATCGTCACCTATACATCTTTGTTCAAAGAATTATGTGACATCTTCGCCTGGAGTTATGAAGAGATGCCAAGTATCGACCCTGCAATTGTTGTACATGAGATAAAGACATACCCCGGAGCTAAACCCGTCCGGCAACGCCTTCATCCAGTCCACCCACGTAAAGTGGCGGCTATCAAGCTCGAAGTTGAAAAAATTCTCAAAGTCGGCTTTATTTATCCCGTGGCTCTGACAGAATGGGTTTCCAACCTTGTACCGATTGATAAGAAAGGTGGCAGTATTTGTGTATGTGTTGATTATAGGGATATTAACAAAGCCTGTCCAAAAGACAACTTTCCAACCCCTTTCGTTGACCAGATTGTTGATGACTGTGTCGGAAGTGAAATCTTCTCTCTCATGGATGGTTTCTCCGGCTATAATCAAATTAACATCGCTCCCGAGGACCAACATAAAACCGCTTTTATTTGTCCTTGGGGTACTTTTGCCTATAGGAAACTTCCTTTCGGTATTAAGAACGCTGGTGCAATGTTTCATTGTGCTATGGCTTATGCTTTTCATGATATTAAGCATATCGTTCAACCCTATTTGGACAATTTACCAGCTCATTCTTTGCACCGAGTCGATCACCCCACTCATCTCTGAGCTATTTTTGTTCGCTGTCGGTTCTATCGTATTCATTTAAATCCTCATAAATGTGTTTTTTGCGTAGAATCCGACCGTCTTCTAGGTTTTATCGTTTCACGTCAAGGGATCAGGGTGGATCCTCTTAAGGTTGAGGCGATTCTTAATCTCCCTCCTCCTTCTACCCTGTGCCAGTTGCAAATTTTGCAGGGGAAAGCAAACTTTCTTCGTCGTTTTATCCCTAATTACGCTGAGATTACTCGTGGTTTTACACGGCTGCTAAAGAAAGATTCCGAGTTCGTCTGGGATACCGTTGCTAACAATGCTTTTGAAGCTTTGAAGTTGTCCCTCACGCGAGCTCCGCTTCTCTTTCCTCCTGATTATAGTCGTGATTATTTTCTTTATCTTGCTGCCTCTGAGTATCCTATTGGCATGGTTCTCGTCCAAGAGGATGATGCACACGATGAGCATGTTATTTATTACTTGAGTCGAAGTCTCACATCCACTGAAATCAAGTATCAACATGTTGAAAAATTGGCCTTGGCTGCCGTTCAAGCCGTTCAACGCTTACGGCATTATATTCTCTCAAGGAAAACTACAGTGATTTCTCATTGCAACCCTATGCAACACATTTTGACACGTCAATTTCTTGGGGGAAAATACTCCAAATGGATTGTCATCCTCCAGGAGTTTGACTTGGAATTTGATCACGCCACGTCTAAGAAATCCTTAGTTTTTGCTGAATTGATCTGCGATTTTCCCCACTCTTCCACGGAAAATGTAGCAGTAGATTCATTACCCGATGAATCTCTTTTCCTTATAAGCACTGACGATATTTGGTATGGGGATATCATTATCTATCTCCAAACCCAGACTTTCCAGCCTGCTTTGTCTACTATTGACCGACGTCGCATACGTTATCAAGCTCGTCAATACATTATCCTTGGGGATACGCTTTACCGTCAGGGAGTTGACTCTATTTTTCGACGTTGTCTAACGTTTGACGAAGCCGAGAAAGCTCTGAATGACTGCCATTCTGGAGCTTGTGGTGGTCATATGTCTGGGTATGCTACTGCCCAGAAGATCTTACGCGCAGGGTATTTTTGGCCTTCCTTGTTCAATGACTGCATTACTGCCATTCAGAAATGCCATGCCTGCCAGACCTACAATCAGAAAATTTGGTCACATCCTGCTCCTCTTCATCCTGTGGTCTCAGTTGGTTCTTTTGCGAAATGGGGCATTGATTTCATGACATGTCACCCTCACTCGGCCGAGGGGCATGGTTACATCATTGTAGCTGTTGATTACTTTACAACATGGGTCGAGGCGATGCCAACATTCGATAATACTGGAAAAAATGCAACGTTGTTTCTTTTTCACCATGTCATAGCTCGTTTTGGTGTTCCCCAAGCTATCGTTACTGATCACGGTAGTCACTTTAGGAATTTTATGATCTCTGAACTTACGGAAAAGTTGGGTCTTCGTCATGATAACTCAACACCCTATTATCCGCAAGCTAATGGCCAGGTCAAAGCAATCAACAAAATTCTTATAACTATGCTTTGACGGATGATAGGAATTCATAAAACAAGCTGGCACACGATGTTGTTTTCGACATTGTGGGCATATCGGACATATGTCAAATCCGCTACTAGGATTACACCCTTTTGATTAGTCTATGGTGTGGAAGCCATTCTTCCTATAGAATGTGAGATACCCTCTCTGAAACTAGCTGTCGAACTCTTACCCAATACTTCTGCTGAAGAAGAACGTCTATTGTATCTGATGCGATTAGACGAAACTCGGCGTGACACCACTCTAGTAATAGAATCCCAGAAGAAACGTGTCAAGGCACAGTATGAAAAGGATGTCAAGCCTCGTGTTTTCTCTGAAGGTGATCTTGTTATTCTCTATGAACAGGATCGAGATGCGTTAGGAGCTGGGAAATTCGAACCAATGTGGCGAGGTCCTTATATTGTTCGCCGAGTTTTGGAAAAAGGAGCATATGAGCTAGTCGATTACGATGGTATCCCTTTGAGTGAACCCAAGAATGGGTTGTACTTGAAGAAGTACTATGCATAAATCATTTGTGCACAAGTACTTGTATTTTATGTATCATACTTTGTGTATGTTACTTTAGTTTGCTTTTGACGTTATCTGGTCTCTGCCCTTATGTGACGTTGTGTTTGATTGCCAGATGTCGGAGTCTTCGCTACCCTATATTGGCTTCGCTGATGGTGCTAGCCATAGTACTCGGAACCTAGCTTCCGCTGCGTGGGAAATCTATGCCCCAACAAACGAACTTATATCTTTATGAGGTATATGTCTTGGCCATGCAACTAACAATATTGCAGAGTATAGCACCGTTATTGAATTATTGGTTGATGCTATCTCACTCGAAATTCGTCATTTGGTTGTGCGACTTGATTCGCAGCTTGTAGTACTACAATTAAGTAATATCTACTCTATTCGAAGTCCTACTTTGTTACAGGTGTATTTGTGAATTCGCCTCTTGGAACGTTATTTTGATCACATTGAATATCAGCATATTCCTAGATGTCTTAATACATTAACAGACGCATTGGCTAATTATGTATTGGACAGACATTTGAATCATTTATAAATCAAACACATTTGAAATTCACGCAATATAAAGTAACCGGTAGAAACCATCTGTATATATAACGATCAAAAGAGTTTTTACAAAAAGTTTGTCCGAAGACCAAAATATCAAAATTTGAAGCTTATAGCTTCTACAAAATAACGTCATGGATGACGTTCACGGTAACACACGACTGCCCTAACAACCCTACAGAGCAGTCGACTCATAGCTGCTGATACCCCTACAGTGTGACACTGATCGCGTCGTGGAACCTCTTCGAGAGTCATATCTGGAATGTCTGCTGTCAGGCCCTCTAAATTTTGTTCCACCACCTAATAATCTTCTGCATACTGTGGTGCTGCTGCTCCTACTTCTCCTCGTCGCTGGATAGGAGAGGTGCAAGGAGGTCTATACGGTCCAACATCTGTGTTATCAACAAACATTTTGTGTTAGTCTTCGGATAAATATATAAAACAAAAACATTTAAATATGATAAAATTCACAAAAAACATTTAAAAAGAGAAAATGTGTGTACTTCTTACCAAGGTCACCCCATTGAGCATCCTCAAGCAATGCCAAATCCGAATCTCCTTGGAAATCCAACCCGACATAAGCATAGTCATCGACCATCAACATCTAGTTTTGAAGCCAGTCAAAGAAAATATCGTCGTACTTGACGATTGGTCCTGCCACGTGTCGGGCCATGAGCCGACACCATCTCAACATATGTGGATCCCTAGGACCCGGTAAGTTCCACTCAACCTGAAGTCTAAATACGGGGACCCTCTCAAGGAAGAAGGACACTAATAAATATCCATAACCAAATTGTTTCAATTCACCTCGCCTGCATTTGGTTAATTTCTTTTTGATACTGCGAAGCATAGCATCTTCCCAGTTGAATACTCGAGGTTCAGTACACTCGATGGCATACTGGAAGTATCTCTGTAATTCCATATGAGGAGCAGAACTCCCAGCCATCCGAGCTATAGTAAAAAGAATAGTGCGGAGGGTCAAGTCTTGTACCCCCCAGATAACCACTTTTCCTTTTTTCATCTCAGCCTCAGGTACACAGTATTGATTGTAGTACTCACTCATCTTTAGCCCGCCACCTCTACTACCGGTCAGGATAACATAATACCCACGCCTAGACAATCCAGTCAAAAAGTATATGTCCTCAATGTCTATGGATAGAGTGTGAGCTCCTACATTGAAAACCTGTTGATCCGGGTCCCACATATGGACCAGGAACTCTAGTAGTCTGACTTGGGCCCTCATGCCCGGGATGCGGAAGTATTTTAAGAGCCCACAATCTCTCAATGCAGCTATGGTAGGAGGATGATTCTCGGCATTTTCATTATCCTCTTCATGTTCTCTTTCACGCCACTCAAGCACCATGTTTATGGCTATTTATCTGCACAAGGAACATAAAAGGAGGATTAATAACTTTTTCATGCCTTAGAGTTTTTTCATTTGGCTAAAAATTTAAAAAAAAATTGTGTTCTGCGGTTCTCGCTGGTGCCCCATTAGCACAATGCGAGAACCTCGTAGGTGGCTTAAAGCTCACCTACGAGAACACATCATTCTCGCAGGCCCCGTATGGGCTGCCTGCGAGAATGCATACGCGCATGTAGGGTTCAAAAAACAATTTGAAACTAAAGAATTAACCAATGAAATTAAAAATTTTAACCATGAAAATGTCAAGGATGAAGAGCTTACCTTAATTTTGCAGATGGCTCGTTGAATGATCTCTTGTAGCTCCCGCAAATTGATGCCAAACTCAGAGGGTAAAAAGGGGGTTTTGGAGCTCAATAGTGGAAATGTAAAATGATATGGTAAAAATGATTATTTACTCATTTGATTTACTTTTTACTATGTCATTTTGGGTTTTTTATGCTTATTTATTAATTAAACCTAATCCATAATATCAAGATGAGTGTAATGACTTGCAAGCATGATGAAATTGATGATTAAATACAAGGATATGGACATATTTTTCTTCGCTATGGCGTGTTTTTGATTGTTTTTATGGTTTTTACATAAAACCTCGAGCATTGTTTTTGTCCATTCTTGCGCTCGTAAAAAACATGAGAACATGGTCGAGCATACTTTTATCACTTTTTCGGGCTCAACAAGGTTATACAAAAAAGGAACCCCCCTGGAGTCCTCTTTAATCTCTTTTCAGGCTCTCTAAACATGAAAAGATCGCCAAGCGACCTTGCTATTTTCACGCTCGCTAAAGTATTTGAAGTACGCGTTTGGTGAGCGATAATTTCTCTCTTTTTCGGTCTCGTCCAGACTATTTTACGAAAAAGGAACCGAGAGAGTTCTCTTTTAATTGTTTTTCCAAACTCTATAATCTTGAAAAACCTTCGCGTTTTCTATCTCTGGACTCGTTAAACAAACATTGACAGACCCGTGATGAAACCGAACCACTCCTTCTTAGGGTTCGTTAAACATACTCCGAGGGACTCGTCCAAAGGATGAGCTTACATCAACAAGCATATGTTATCCTCCTCAAGCTTGCGTAAAAATAAAGAGGTACTCGCCAGAAATGGTGGGGGAAAATTTGGGAAAGGGATATGTTTCATCTTCGTATTGATTGGCAGTAAGTGTCGCTCTTGAACATGACACCCCCTATTCATCATTTGAAGCCGGTCTGGGAAATCCATTTGTCTCTCATGCGATTTGCTACAAGGTCATTCCCTGTGTCATATTTGAGTCAATGCTTCCAAATCATTGGTTGTGTCGTTCATATGTTCAAGAGAAGTCCATCTGAAACCTATATTGAGTCGGCCATCTGCAGTTATCCATTCTCTCTGTGTCGGCCTTCTCTGTGTCCAGTCCAATTTGCAAAATGCTCTGTTTCACATTCAAACTTTGTTACTCATTTGGTGTCATTGATGGGGGATACATCAAGGCCCTCCTATGACGATTTTTGTTCCATCGACTTCAGCTCATTATCCGGAATCAAGACTTAGAAATTATTTAGTACCTTGGAGCTTGCATGCCTCAATGGAAAGTTTCCTCGCTTTCGACAGTGGGTTTACATCATTGACCCTTGATCGAAAGATTCCGTCGGATGTTCGACATCAACTCATTGATTCACACTCGACGGATTGTACTATGGTACCTTGGGAGTCATTAACATCAATGGTGATTTCCCTCGCACTTGTTAACGGTTACATCAATGATCGGTAATCAAGTAGTTTCTTCCATGTTCGACTTCAACACATGTAATCACATGGTTAGATTTGTACTTTGGGCAACGAATTTGAAGACCCTGGATATTAGCTTTGCGATCCAGGTTGCAATGGAGTATGTATAGATTGTGACACATAGATCCATTGTGTATGTTTCGTGGCTATGTCATCTTGATTTAAAATTTCTCGCATAGATCCACAATGTATTCAGGTGGCTATGGTATATTTTGACGGCATGGATCCACAGTGTATGATTGGTGTCCATGACCTTTGTCTATAATTTCATCAGTCTGTGATCTGAGTATGGGAATGCCTACCTTATAATTGATATATATGATACTCTGCAGATGCTTGATTGTTTGCAGGTTTCCGATTAGATGTGCTCTTGGTTCTTGACACACACATGCAGCTTACAAAGTCTATCGACTGTCACTGGTTCCAATATCCGACTTTGGGGGGCATTCTGTTATCCACAATTTTGGTCATCATGATGATGTATTGATGATGGTGTATTTCAGGCTCTTCATTAGAACTTTTTCCTGAGAAAAGTTACCTTCATCTCTTTCCAGAAATCACATTTTTGAGGACTGTTCGCAGGCTGATAGTATATTTGCCTCGAGAATGCATGATTCTCGCAGGCTGCCTTAAGCCAGGGTGCGAGAAGTTCGCACTGTGTTGTATTTCTAGGGTGTGAACTCTTTCTAAAGAAGGGAAAAAGATGAATTCTCAAATCTTCTAGAAGGGGATCTTCTAGAAGGATGAGATGGCATTCGAATGGTTACCTAAGTACTGGATTCCTTGATATTTTGGGATCATTCTTATCCAAGTAACTAATCCATTCTCTCCTATATATTGAAGGAACTCTCATGGAAAAGGTTGGAAGCAAACAAGCAAGAGATTCATTGGAGAATTAGTGAAAAGGATTGTGTGAAGAACTGATGCTACAGCAGCTAAGAACTCCAGCAAGTATATCAAAGGTGGTTGATCTTCTTCATGCAAGTGAGAAAGTGTGTGTGTCAGAGCCAAGGGCCATCGAAAGGAAGTTTGCAACATCAAGGCTCAGGTTGTAATCTTTACTTTCCATCAATATGATATAGTAATATGTCCCTTTCCCATAAACCTAATTCCACTTTATTGTATAAATCCTTGATCATATACATAGATTGACTGTTGAATAGATTGTGCTTTCTTCACTTTGGTTGGTTTGTGTTGTCTTGGTCTTGACTGCACAAGAGCACTGAAGCGCAGCAGGAGCAAAAAATACCATAGGAAGCGATTATAAGGCATGTAACGTGTTCTTGCCTCCTAGTTCATTCAATAGTCGCAATCTAGGGAAAGAGTATTATTCTGTCTTGTTTTGTTCTAGATCCAGGTGGATCTAGGGAGATCGGTTTGTGTCCGCACTTACGGATTTATCCAATAACAGAGCTGAATGTTGAACCCAACGTACCTTGATCCGTCTACTAAATATCCTCCAAGTTGTTCCTTCTGAAACGTTGTAGAAAAAAAGTTATAGTGAAAATTCCAAGGTGTCTCAGATGTAGGAGCGAAACCCCAAGACCTTGAGCTCTGATACCATATGTTAAGAACCAAATATCAATATAGCATAGAAAAACCTCAGAAAAAGTACTCAACACCTTGAAAAAGATATAATTTCAGATAATAAGCCTCTTTGAGGGGGCAACCTCCTTTTACCCCACTTAAATGTTCAAGTACAAGATGATTCAAAATGAAAATGTCTCTTTGGTATATATAGGAGACTAGGAGGTATAATTAGAACTATTGGCCTAAAGATGACATAAATAAAATAACATTACTAATATAATATGCCCCAATTAAGGGGTAATGAGCCAATATTAGGGCTTAACAATTATTGTTTAGCTAGATCTATTCTATGTAGGTTCAAAACATTTACATGGTATCAGAGCTGATGGACTACTAAGAAAAATCTACACCAAAATGTTTTGCAGGTACAAAAGACTGAAGACAACGAAAAGATGGAATTCCAAAAAGAATTCATTCTTACACCTTACAACTATTTTGCATGGAAGGAGAAAATATCCATACATCTTCGAACCATAGGGCTAAACGGGTTAACCTTGAATACAGATAGAGAACCAACATCAGCCATAGAAAAATCCAAGTACTTAAATCACATGGATGAGGCACTCATAACAATTCACAGACTTATTTCTCCTGATATCTTTTTTCATATATCTTCCTATAAGACTCCCAATGAAGCCTGGACCACCTTGGAAGGTATCTTTGGAAAATAAGATGATATGAGGGGACACATGATGGAGGTGGAGCTGCTCACATTGGATCCAAAAATCTTCGACAATATCAAATATTTCTTTACAAAATTCAAGGATTTACTGTCGCAACTCAAAGCTTGTAGGGTTGATAAATCGAAGGAGGAGAAACAAATGGTTCTCACCATTCTCTCCAAGCTTGGTCTTGAATTATTTTTATTTGTATATACATTCCATACTGTCATATTCGCCTTTGGAGCCACCTAAAATTTTCCTTCTCTTGAGGACTTTATCGAATCCTTGACACAAGAGAAAACCAAGCTCATCAACATGGGCACAATCAAAGTCCCAAGAGCGCATGCACTCACTATGCATGATGGAAGCCACAAATATAAGAAATCTAAATATAAAGTTAAATGGACATCTCATGCACATCTGAAGAAGGGTACACAAAACTCGTCACTGATGCCTTTGGAACCAAAGGGGAGAAGTGAAGAAAAGGGGAGAAATGCACGTACTGTCACAAAGGATTCCATCCAGAATCCGCATGCATGAAAAAAAAATAGAGCTGATGTCTCAAATAATTCAACATAACAACCTTGGAGATCGCATCCCCGACGGTGCAAAGAAGAAGAAGCCAGAAGATCCACATTCCAAGAAAGACCATTATAGCCATGCCTTGATTGCAATCAACTCCTCTCTCAATGCTTGGATCATAGATTCAGGAGAATCACATCACATGGTTTCCTCAGAAGCAGTCTATTCTTCATTGGATGCATGCAAAGGTCCTCCTATTCTGATGGGGGACAAATCTTCTGTCGAAGTCACCAGCAAAGGAAGGATTGAACTCATCAATGGAAGCTTCAAGAATGTGTTGCATGTTCCCAAACTTTCTGTCAACCTTCTCTCCATGTATCAAATGACGAATTATGACACCGGAAAGAAAGTCATATTCATGCCAAATTTTGTGGACATCTACGACATGAAAACCAACTCTAGGGTTGCTACCGGTGAGGTAAATCATCAATGTAGATTGTATACATTTTCTGAATTCATTGAATCTAATTATGCTTTACTACTTACTCATGATGATGATAGTAGTAGGATATGGCATGAAAGATTTGGACATTTGAATTTCAGATACATGCAACATATTAGCAAGCATAGATTGGTTGATGGTCTATCATACATCCATTTCTCCAAGGGAGCGTGTGAGGGATGTGTTTTCGGGAAACACCCTCAAGAGAAATTCGACAAAGGAAAGTCCCAGCGAGCTTCCGCACCTTTAGATCTGATCCACATTGACCTTATGGGTCCTTTCCCTCATCCATCCATCAGAAAAGTGAGGTTTGTTCTCATTTTTGTTGATGAGTTCTCACATTTTACTTGGGTCTACTTTCTCAGGAAAAAATTTGAGGTCTTTCAACACCTCAAAGATTTGAAAGCCCTGGTTGAGACACAGTCCAGAAAGAAGATCAAAGTCCTCCAAACTAATAATGGGGGAGAGTATGTAAATCATGAGATACATCATCTTTTCCATGAGGCAAGGATTCAGTTGTAGCACATAGTTCCCTATACTCCGCAGCAAAACAGAGTTGTTGAGCAGAAAAACAGATCTCTAAAGGAGATGGCGTCTTGCATGTTGCATGAAAAGTCACTACCACAGAGACTATGGGCCGAAGAACTTAATTGTGAAACATACATCCAAAATAGATATCCTCATAGATCTGTCAAGGATAAGAACCCCTATGAGGCTTGGAGCGGCCTCAACCTGGAAGTGACCCACTTTCACATTTTTGGTTCCCGTGCATGGGCCCAGATTCCCTCTGAAAAGAGGAAGGCACTTGATCCTTAGAGCACTGAGTGCATTTTTGTTGGATACCCCAATGGTGTGAAGGGATATCGGCTTATTGATCTTTCCTCAGACCAACTCATCATTGAGCGTAATGTCCAATTCGAGGAAAGTGTCTCGCATATAACTCAACAACCACATGCAAACACCTTCACTCTTCCATCTGTCCAAGATGATGAGCATGCACATGCCGACTTTTCTTTAGATGAGATTTTTTATTTAGAGGACTTAGATGATTCAAATTCAGATTTAGTACAATTGGATGTAGTGTCATAGCATCTAGATGGAGTTCTAGAGCCAGAGAAGAGGCCCAAGTGGGCACAGACTACTATTTAGGCTACAGGGGATCTCGTTGGTGATCCAACCAATACTAGGAGGACTCGATATGATTTTGAGGAGCCTCATGTTTCACTCACGGCCACTGAACCATTGCCCTCCAGGCATGTTTTCTTGGTTCAATATTCATATCCACAGTCTTATGGCGAGGCTGCTGGAAATCCCTTTTGGGAATCCGCCATGCAGGAGGAGTAAAACTCCCTCCTCGAGAACTAGACTTGGGATCTGGTTCCCCTTACTTCTGGGAGGAAACTTGTCAGATGCAGATGGGTCTATAGGACCAAGAGCTCAGCGGATGGATAGATCAGAAAATACAAAGCTAGGCTTATCGCCGTAGGCTTTCAGTAGTTCATGGTATTGACTATGATGAGACCTTCACTCCAATAGTGAAGATGCATTTCATACGATTGGCACTTTCTAATGCGGAATCCAAGGGATGGGAATTCCATCATATGGATGTGAAGAATGAATTTCTTCACGATGATCTCTCTAAGTATATCTACATGGAACAACCCCAGGGATTTATGCAGGATTCATATTTGGTTTGTCGACTGAAGAAGTCACTTTATGGCCTCAAGCTGGCTCCGAGGGCATGGTATGCCAAGATGGACTCCTACCTGTTGTCACAGAACTTTATACATTGTAAATCAGACCTGAATGTCTACATGCTTAGGACAACTTATTCACTTATACTTTTAGTTATGTATGTCGATGATTTGCTGATCATCGGGTGCTTGACTTCAATGATTGCCGCAGTCAAGAGGATTCTACATGACATGTTTTTGATGATGGACATGGGTACACTACACTTCTTCCTTGGACTTGAGATCAGTCAGGATGCATCAGGCATTAAACTGTCTCAAGCCAAGTATGCACAATATATCCTTGAGAGATTTCACATGACATACTGCAAGTATGCTCCGACTCCTTTCCTATTAGGATTCAAACTTGAGGATGGCAGGGAGAGTCCACTGGTTGATAGCACATTGTACATAAAGCTAGTGGGGAGCTTGTTGTATCTCACACACTCCAAACCAGACCTCTCATATGCAGTTGGTGCCATTTCCAGGTTCATGCAGGAGCCGCATGAGCTACATTGGAAATATGCAAAGAGTATCCTTCGATACGTACAAGGCACCATCACCTTTGGGATTCACTATGAAACAAACTCTACATTAAATATATTCAGGTTTACGAATTCCAACTGGGTTGGCGATAACATTGATCACAAGTCCACTTCTAGTTACTCACTTAGTCTTGGTTCCGGGCCTATCTGTTGGTCGAGCAAGAAGCAAGCTTCCATTTCTCTATCTTCAGCCGAGGCATAGTACAGAGGGGTAGTTAACATAACCATTCAGGCTATGTGGCTACAACATTTTATCACTGAGTTGGGCATTCAGTTTCATCTGCCGATCGCCATATGGTGTGACAACCAAAGCACTCTGAAGTTCTGTAGAGATCCAGTTGAGAGGTAGGGGATGAAGCACATCGAGATACACATGCACTACATTCAGGACTTAGTACACAAGGGGATCATCGACCTACAATTTTTTCCTTCAGCAGAACAAATGACAAACATCTTCACCAAGACCTTCATTGAGCAGAAGTTCAATTCGAAGTCGTCTTGGAGTGAAGGACACAGTTGCCTAACAACTGTAGGTCTTCTTTTTTTCATACATTGTACCTTGAGGGGGGATTTTCCCATGAGTTTTTCCCTCTTTCCTCACTTTATTTTCATTGTATCTTTTGTATTTGGATACGTAACATGGCCTCATTTCCAGGACCCATTCTTTATTTTCACCATAGTGATGTTCAGGGGGGGTGTTGGAGTTACTTCACACACACCTAGGATTTATTTTTCCTAAGGTTTTTCCTTTTTTATTAGTCATAATTAGTCATTATCCAGTCTCCTATAATTTAGGGGAGAATATTCTACCTAGAGAATATTCTCTTTCAGTTGACACTTCAATTTGACTAGTTAAGTTGACTTTAGATGTTGCATTGGTTTTGTCACCATGCAACATTGGGATCATCACCATGATAATTCAACCGTGCCTTGGTATCATCACCAGAGTGGCACATTAGCCTTGATTCCCTAAGTTAACTCCTCACTACTCTTTGTTCAGTCAATTAACTGAAGACTAGTTAACTAGTTAACTCAACTAGGTGGTAGTTCACTCCCGTAATTGCCTGAGAGACTAGACTAGGTGGCAGTTCACTCCCATAACTGTTGGTGTGTGTCTAGATCACTTTAGACCATCACTATGGGGAATTTTTTATCCTCCAATTGAACTCATTGAGTTATACAAAGTATGTCATGTGTAAATTCTTCATTATTCATAACGTTAATGAGAATTATTTCTATTATTTCTCTCCTTCTTCTTCTTTCTCCAATTCTCTCTGCAAATGTGTGTATTATTGTTTATATAGATCTATTATGTGCATGTTCAACGCATTTACAAGAGATGAAAGAGAAAGTGTTGTTGCGTATGTCCGTAAAGGACAACATCATTCCTTATATAAGCGATTGTAAAACTTCCAAAGAGATGTGGGATGTTCTCAAAGGTTTGTATGAAACCTCTAATGAAAACCGGGTTTTAGTATTAAAAACTAAGCTATTATCTATCAAAATGGAATCCAATGAAAGAAGTCATGATACATCAAGTGGATAAGAGTCTCCATAGAGGAGGAGATGATATGAAATCAGTGAAGGACCAAGGAGGTCATCACGACAAACTCAGCCACCTATAAGGTGTAAAGATTATGAATTGATGTATCATGTAATCAATGTTGTATAACCTTTAAACCATGATCAATCCAAAGAACATGAAGAGTGGAGAAATGATATGAATGATGAATATGACTCCCATATGAAAAATCAAACATGGGAATTAGTTGAATTGCCTCAAAACAAAGTCCTTATTGGAAGAAAATGGTTGTATAAATCTAAATTTAAAGCAGATGGTGGCATTGATAAATATAAGGCAAGATTAGTTGCAAAAGGATATTCACAAAAGGAGGGAATTGATTACGAATATACCTTTTCACCAGTAGCTAAATTGAATACAATTAGATAATTGATTGCCTTAGATACAAAACATAATTGGAAAATACATCAGTTAGATGTCAAATCTGCTTTTCTGAATGGTGATTTAAAAGAAGAGGTTTATTTGGTTCAACTTGAAGGGTTTGTCAAGAAAGGACATGAGCATCTAGTCTGCAAGTTAATGAAAGCATTATATGGTTTGAAATAGGCATTGAGATCATGGTATGTAAAGATAAATACCTTCTTTTATCAAAATGGGTTTGTGAAAAGAAAAAATGATCCTAACATGTATGTTAAGAAAGATGAAGAAGGAAATGTTTCTTTAATATATTTATATGTGGATGATATCATTATTACAGGAAATGCATGTAAGTTAATTTAAGAGATTAAAATTCAATCGTCTCAAGAATTTGAAATGAAATATCTTGGCGAATTACATTATTGTTTAGGAATTGAGGTTTGGAGAGAGTCGGGTAAAACATTGATCACTCAAATTAAATATACAAAAAAAAATATTAAAAATTCCAATATGAGTAAGTGTAAAGCTATGTCAACTCCCTTAGAACAGAAATCAAAGCTATATAATAAAGATGGAACTAAAAAGGTAGATGGTACTTTATATCGTCAATTGGTGGGAAGTCTGAACTACCTCACCACTACGAGACCAAACATTACATACTCAGTTAGCATCCTTAGTCAGTTCATGGATAAGCCTTCGGAGAGTCACTAGAAAGCTACAAAGAAAGTACTATGTTACTTGAAAGGAACAATAAATTTTGGTATTATGTACTCTGATGAATTTGATTATTTCTCCTTTTGATATTTTTATGGGTAAGCTAGACTTGAATTCATAATATCTTACAGTAGTGCACATTTTCCCTTTTATGTTATGCATGGATTATTCTGGCACGAGTTTTCTATAGAACATACACCTATTTTCATTCTATTCCAACTCTATATATTGATGTCAAGTATAAGTATATCTTGTGTGTTGACTTTGCTATAATATATACGTATTTGTTTGACATTTACAATCATTTTCTAATGATGGGTCCTTCTATCCTTGCAATGGAACCCATTATGAAAGAGGAAACTTCATCTGTGTGTTAATGACGTCACCTGGATTCTCTGGCTATAACCCAGAAAAACAACAACTCACGTAGCTAAGTTCTTTGTGATTTCATTCTACATTTATTCACAAAGTAACACCTTCGTTTTGAGGAAATTTATAAGGAAAAAATTATGTTGTGTAGGTCATGTGTTCGTTTAAGCTCGATGCACTTTCAACCAAAGGTAAGGTTCATTAATTCACAAAAATTAATAATATTCATCCAAATTTTTACCCTTGAAGGCTCTTTGTATTATACACTAACGATTTTCTTGATTGTTCTCTCTACAGGTAATGAACAAGGTTCAATTTATAGGGGGACAAGAGGGTTCAAGGTACTTGGGTTCCTCTTGTGGAGAAAAAATTCTAGCCTCTTATTCAAGAAGACCCTGGTTCTCAACTTGTAAATCTTTACTCACAATAGCTTCTTCTAAGGGAACATTTTTCAATTAAAGCTATTGAATCTTGATTCTATAATGAAATGATTGATCTATTTCCATGTATAAGATATCAACTTAGATATTCAAAATTTAAATTAAATCTATGGTGGCTTTCATCTTTAGTCCATTTTATAGATACCTATATTTTGCATGGTGTTTATTTATTCTTCTATACATTGAGATATTTCATAAATTATACCATAGTTATTATATATATATATATATATATATATATATATATATATATATATATATATATATATATATATAGTCTGAAGTTTGATTTGTTTTTTAAGGGATCATCCCTCTATGTAGTCAAGAATCCTAAGTCAGAATTCTGCAATATATGATTGATGTACTTGTCTAATTATGTATTCAATCAAGGAAATGTTTACTCCTTTTTACACAACTTTGTTTGTAGTATAAAATTGTATCAAGAATGTTTTGTATATACACACAGAATATTCCTCTCTTTGAATACAAGATAACTTCCCAAAATCTAATCATATTTATAATTAACTAGCATACTCTTAAAAAACAAACAACTCATAATTGATATACGATACATATATGAATTCTAACTAGCTTGAAGACAAGTGGAATAACCACATTCCCCCCAACCATAGATGCATCACAACCAAAATTACTTGTCCTGATCACACCCTAGCATGACCATGAATAAATAAGGGAGAATTGAGCTCTACCCCTTAGCCAATGTACCTTTGTACAACTCATAAAATAATCATTTTCCAAAAACAGTGAGTGCTCACGCAACAAATGTTCCTTTCCACAACATACTAAGTAGTGTCCTACCTCCCACATATGTTGTGTATATCCTTTTTACTTTTCCTAGGACTTTTCTTCAATCCATTTCCCTCCTTTGAAATTCATAGCTTTACAAACCCCTGATTTTTAGGGGCTATCAGTGACATAAATCTTCTTATGACACTTGTTAATATCAACTCTGAGTTAACTGAAACATGTTCCCCACTCATGGAGTCCTTGTCAACTATTTTTGACTTGTATGTTCCACTTGTTTCCTACATTAAATATATTAAAAAATGTTGTCTTGTACATCTTTCCATCAAAGAGGAAAGTTGGAAAGTCAAACTCTTGCTCAACAATCATAAATATAGTAATTAAATGTGTTAATAATATCAAGTATGACTTTCCATAAATGGAAAATTATTTAAAAAAAAATTAATAATATTTTAATTCTTGAGGGTATCACACCCTCTCCCCTTTAAATATAACATTGTCCTCGGTGTTAGTCTTTCCTTCAATTCATCACTTGGAACATAGTTGGATATGATTTCATCATTTCATCTTCCATCTCCCAAGTAGCCTCCTCAGGATAAAGTGCTTCCATTGCACCTTTACTTGGGCGATTGATCTGTTCCTAAGTATTGTTTCTTTCTTATTGAGAATGCATAGAGGTTCTGCTTGCAACTCACCTTCTAGTTCCACCTACACCATGTTCCAATTAATGATGTGAGTATGATCATGAATATATATTTTAGTAATGAAACATGAAAAACATGATCAATATTTAAATTAGCAGGGAGCGCTAGTTGGTATGCCACTGGTCCAATTCGATTCAAGACTTCGAATGGACCACAAAACATTAGTGCCAACATGGAACAGTTCCCTAGATTTAATGAGCTACTTCTTGCTTTGACTTTAAGGTACACATCATCTCCAACATTAAATTCCTCATGTTGTCTTTTCTAATCTGCATAGTTGTTCTGTCGATCTTCTGCAACCTTTAAATTCCATTGCACAATTTTGATCATCTGTTCCATTTCTTGGAGCATTTCTAGTCCAAACATTATTCTTTCGACCATATTATCCTAACTGATCATAGTTGTACATTTTTTGTCATATAAACTTTGAAGGGACTCCTTTTTGCCAACGCTTAATCATCATTGTTTTATGCGAATTCAAATAAGTGTAGGTACTCTTTCCACTTGGTTTTGTTCTTACGTACATTCGTAAAATATCTTCTATAATCTAATTTGTACGTTTTTTTCTATTCATTCATTTTCGGATGATAACTTCTACTTAAATTCAATTTAGTTCCCAAGCCTGCAAACAATTCTTTCCAAAACTTTGATGTAAATATGACATCTCTATCTGAAATCACCATTTTAGGAATTCCATGCAATCTAAATATTTATTTCATAAAATTTTCAACAATATTAATAGCTTTATAGGAAGATTTCATGGGTACGAAGTGAGTAGACTTACTCAATTTATCAACTATTACCATGATTGACTCATTTTTTCTTTGAGTTTTAGGCAAACCTGTAATGAAATCCATCGAAATAATTTCTCATTTCCATTCTGGTATGGATAAAGGTTGTAATAACCTTGTTGGATTTTGATGTTCAACTTTTACCTATTGACAATCTAAGCATTTCTATAAGTATTTAACTGTTTATGATTTCATATTAGGCCAATAATTTTTTTTTCTCAAGGTTGTTATCATTTTCTGATATTTAGGATGACCATAATAGGGATTCTTATGCAATTCATTTAGGATTTTCAACTTCAAATCAACATAATTTGGTATATTTAATCTTTTTTTGAACCTTCATACTCCATTTTTGTTGATACCGAAGTCTGTACTATTCACATTCCCTCCATTTTTTTACAAATGTTATGTTGTTTTTATGTATTCTACATCATTTGTGCTTGCATATTTAATTATGTCCTCAATATCACTTTCTGTTTTTTTGATAATAACTTCATATAATTCATTATTTCTTCAACTTAGTACATCTGGGACTTTATTCTCTTTTCCTTTGATGTGTCGCACTTCGAAATCAGACTCGCTTAGAAACGTTAACCACCTTTCTTGTCGTGCATTAAGATCATGTTGACTAAATAGTGTTTCACATTGTTGTTATCTGTTAATAATAGAATTTTTCTTCCCATTAAATAATTCCACCATATTTGTCGTGCATGAATTACAACTACTAATTCCAGATCATGAGTTACATAGTTTCTTTCATGTTCTTTTAATTTGCGCGATTCGTAACAAATTGTGTGTCCGTATTGTGAAAATAGTCCACCTAATCCTTATTTACTTGCATCTACACAAACTATAATATATATATAAGGGTCAACCACTTTAAGTATTGGGGTTGTAGTTAGTAAACCTTTCAATTTATCAAAACTTTCCTCGCATTTTTTAGACCAAAAACATTTTGTTCCCTTTTTCTGTAGTGATGTAATAGGGTAGGAAGTTTTGGAAAATCTTGCGATAAACATCCGATAATAACCGATAATCCCCATGAATGATCGTATATCTGCTATATTTTTAGGTCCAGACCGTTCCATCATAGCTTTAATCTTTTCTGGGTCTATGCCAATACCATCTTCTAATATTACATATCCTAAATATTGTCTCTTTCTTTGATAGAAGTCACATTTATCAAACTTAACATATAGTTTATGCTTTCTTAGAGTCTATAATACTATCTTCAAATGTTTCTCATGTTCTTATTCAGACTTTGAATATATTAGATTATCATTGATAAAGATCAATACGAAATTGTCTAAATGCTAATTGAATATATTGTTCATTAAACACATAAACGTTGTTGGTGTGTTACTAAGTTAAAATGGGATTCTACAAATTTGTAATGTCCATAGTGTGTCCTAAATGTTGTTTTATTTATGTATTCATGTTTTATTCTGATTTGATGATAGCCCAACCTTAAATCCAATTTAGAGAATATTTTCGCTCCTCCAACCTAATCAAATAAATCATTAATCCTTAGTAGAAGGTACTTATTTTTAATGGTCATCTTATTCAATTGTCGATAGTCAATACATAATCGTAGCGTTCCATATTTATTTTTGACAAATAATATTGGTGCTCCCCATGGCTAGACACTTGGTCTGATATATCCTTTATCTAAAAGTTCATGTAGTTGAATTTTTAATTCTATTAACTCGGGGACACTCATCATGTAAGGTTCCTTTGACATCGGTGCAGATCCAGGTAGTAGATCAATAGAGAAATCTATTTCTCTCCTTGGAGGTAATTCCAGTATTTCTTCTATGAATACATCCTAAAATCCCGGAAGAACCACAAATTCTTCTAAACTTGGTTATCTTTCTTTATCTAGTAGGTTTGTTACTTGGATAACATATATTTTGCAACCTTTACTAATGCACTTTTTAAATTGCATTGTTGACATTTGTATGATAGAAACTGGTTTACTAATTCCTTACATTGTTCTTGATATTCCATTTTCATCTTTGTTTACAAATGTTTTTTCATAACAATTTAATATAACTTTGTTATTTTCTAACCAGTCCATACCTACAAGTATGTCATATGATCCTAAAAGTAATACATTCAAGCTTACGTTTGTATCCCGATCATTTATATTCATCTCACAATCATGATTGAGTTCATTATCTTTCTTTTTTTGCCTGTTTCTAATTGTACTAACCAAGATTTAGTATGTTTTACCTTCTTCATCCTATTTTAGTCTACTAAAGTTGGGGTAACATAACTTAAACTATCTCCTCAGTCAATTAAAATAGATACTTTCTTGTTACGAATTTTACCTTCAATATCCACAATAGTGAATTGATGATTTGCTTCCCTACCATCCAAAGATGCGTTGATTCCATGAATAATTTTGCCAATATCTCCAACTGTTTATGCTTCTTGTATGTCCTGAATAGTCTTGTTTGCAGCATTCCTATAGGGACAATTTCTCAACAAATTTGGTTCTCCACATCCCCAACATTTTAATGGTTCTCTCGAATGATCGATTGGTTTCTTGAATCCTAAATTAACAGTATTGTTTTCCTATACTTCTGGTGGGTTTCAGAAGGAGTTATGTTCTTGATGTCCCTTGGACATGTTGCGAAATGGTGAAAGCTTGAAACCATTTTTCCTTTGGTTTAGCTTCTCTTGTTTCTTTTCTCTCAATGCTTTTGGATTTTCAGATTATTGTTTGTACTGATCATAGTATATTCTTTCTTTTCGCAGTACTTCATTCAAGGTTTTTGGGTTTTCAAACTCTATTATGTCCTTATATGATTGAGGTAAACAACTTAGAAACATTTGAACTTTAACCTTCTCATCTTTAATATAAGACACAAACCTTAAAAAATCAAGAAACTTAGTAATTAGATATGTTATCACTCCAGGAGTCTCTCTAGGTTGTAGTGTAACATCCTGCTCTTGTGCGCACTGAGCGAACTTATTCTTTGAGGAAACTTGTGTGCAAGTGATCGAGGTTATTATACTATTGGTTGTTTTAATTATGATTATGAGATATTGTGGATTCTATGATATGTTATTTTGGTGTATTTACATAGACATGTACTATTGACTGGTTTCTCCTAAGTGTGTAGGACTTTGGACATTGAGGATGCAAAGGCATCAATGAAACCCATTGGACTCTAGATCGAGTCAGGGAGTGAATTGTTGGGTTTGAATGTTGTTTATGTGACATATGTACAAATGATTAGATGTTATGATGATTGACTACTATAACTGACATGATTCATTGATGGATGCAAGCTGGCGATTTCTTGTCAACCAGACTCACATATGGAGTAGAGGGGTCATGCACGACAACCATAGACATTGAGGGAGAGGTGTGGCAACAACCCTGCCACAACCTACTATCACTCTCGTTGTGGCTCAAACTGTAGGTTAATTATTACCTAGTTCGAGAACACCCACGATGACATGAGGGAGACTATGATAGTCACTCGCAATGATTCTAAGGGGTGTGCAATAAGGTAGGGCACTTATTCCTTAAAGACCCTTAGTCTCCCAGAAGATCACCTGGCAGAGTATTGACTCTAGGGGTTTGAGTTCTACCAAATTCAGTCAAGAGGCAAGTGGCACCCTTGGATCACGTAGTGCATCTTGAAGGGCACATCACGCAAGGAAAATGGAAAGAGGAGAGTGGCACCCTTGGAGCATGTAGTGTGTCTTGAAGACCACGTCACGCAAGGAAAATAGAAAGAGGTGAGTGGCACCCTTGGAGCACATAGTGCCTCCTGAAGGGCACATTGTGATTTTAACTAGTAAGTGAATAAACCTAGTTGGTCTTAAAATGAATGATGTGATAAGTAAATTTTAATGACTAATTTTTCCCTTAAGAATTGTCGCTAAGTCCAATGAATTAAAAACCTAGGTCTCAGTAGAACCTTAGAACAAAACAAAACAACTAATTTTAATTCCCTAAGGTTCTTTTTATAAAATTTTAATTCACTAAGGTTATTTTTATAAAATGTTAATTCACTAAGATTCTTTTTATAAAAAAATTATTCACTAAAGGTTCTTTTATAACTAATAATAGAAATTCAAACTTTAATTATTAAAGTAGTATATATATATATATATATATATATATAAAGGAGGATTAAATTCATAAAAAGAGTAAATGGTTGTTTATCAAAACTACTAATTCTTAACTTAGTTATAAAAATGGGGAAACTTAAAAGAAAAGGAAACTTAAAGAAGGGGGAAACTTAAAGGAAAATATGAATGACTAACTTAGTAAGAAATCTAGCCTTTGGAACTTTCTATTTATGAACTCAACTAGGAATTAAGTAAGGCGTAAGTCATTTAAGAATTGTAAGGGAATATTGGGACACCGAGGAGCATTTTTAGGAATGATTTAGGTGGGTGAAGGAAATAGGAATAGTTAATTAATTAATAAAATTGATTTTTTGGTGCAACTAGGGGATCGAGCGACATGTGTACGGGGGAGGTTTTTCGAAATTAATTAAATGAAAAATGAATTTAATGAGAATTTGGGAAACTAATTACTTCAGCAATCTATAAAAGAGATGGCGGAGGAGGAGTATGGACACATCTGGTCTGCGTAACGTTACAATGCTAAAATTTTATCTTGACTAAACTTTCTCTTGTGGGAGTTGGGATACCCAGCTTGAGTAACGAGTGGTAGCTCGACTTTGCGAGGTAAGCAGGGTGTTATCATTCTATTGTATTGTGTGTGTGTCCCCTTTGTGGCTCAAGGGGCTCAGGGGGAAGAAGAGTACCCCTAGCATTGGCTGGGAGGTACTGGTGAGGTCATATCGGTCGGCAAGCAAGAGTTGGACGGAGTGCATGTGGGACAACGAATTCATAGCTTTCACATTTGGATACGGTACGCATGTGTATATTTGTATTGAATGGTAGTTTAAATATTGTTCCTGCGCCTTCAGTAATGTAATTCTACTGTGTTAAAGTTTATGTTTAATCATCGTAACACTATCTAGAGATTTCATTATTATCTTTCAACAAATTATCTTGTTGATCTCAACTTTTTATGATCATAGAACTTAAAGTCAGCTTGACCTTATTCTCAGTGTATTTTGATTTGATTTCCCATGGTGAACCCAACTTTGAATTCAATTACTTCTCTACATTTTGTTTTGTTTATTTAATATGAAGAAAAATCGTGTTTGATCTTATGTTCATTATCCTTTAAGTTATTAGTCTGTGCCTGAGCAGTCTGCCAGGAGCCGAATCGACTGTTTTTCACTCCTGTGTTAAAGATTTAGATTCAAATGCCCTTCTTTCCTATGCATGGATAATAAGTGAAGGATAAATTTTCTCCCAGCTATCTATCCCTTACTTATCTCTATGTTTTCTCCTATGATTAATCTCTGATCTCTGTGTTTTTCTTTTATGAATAAATCTCTGTGTTTTCTGGATTGATAAATATCTGCACTCGACTGATAAATCTCTACGTTGTCTTGAATGATAAATCTCTATGATTGAATGATAAATCTTTGTGTTTTCTTGAATGATAAATATCTCTGCTTCATCAATAAATCTTTGTGTTTTCTTGAATGAAAAATCTGTGTGGTTTCTTGTGATTGATTACCTCTGTGTTTTCTTGTGATTGATTATCTCTGAGCTTTCTTGTGATTGATTATCTCTGGAGGATTAATCTCTAATTCCTTGGCTCCTTGCAAAGAGGGGAAAATCATTTCTCTTTTCAAGGAAATTTGGGTGACTCTTACTCACCTTATAACCGTTCTCCTTATGTCATAAAAATTCGAATTATGAACAACGAATTGCTTGGCGATTTTCCTAGAAAAGGTAGTGCCCCTGGGCGTTTTTCTTGGAGTTTTTACACAACATTTACACCTCGATTTATGGAATATTAAATAACCTTTCCACCCCATGAATTTCTGGGAAATTTACCCAGTATTGACTGTCAATTTCACCCACTTTATCTCAGCTATTTACAGAGTACCCACTCAGCAAATTAGGGCTTGATTCTCTGAGTTTTTGTTGAATGGTTTATCTATGCATTCCCTTTTTATCTGCATTCAATTATCTCTGCCCTCCATTTATCTCTGCATTTAAAAAAATAAGAAGAACTCAGTGAATTCAATTCATATATGTGTTTTCAGTTAGGGATATACTCAACGTCCTTCCCATAAATCAACTCAGTGATTTTCCTTAAATTTTATTATTGAAAACAATTTTATTGTGAGCCAATTACCATGATTTGTGTTGTGTGTTGACGAGCGATTACTATGATGAGCAATTTTTATAATTGATAGACAATGATATCATTTATTTTATAGATAGAAAACTCATGTATTAATGGGCAATGCTATCACACATCTAATAGACAATGATATCATTTATTTTATAGATAGAAAACTCATGTAGTAATGGACAATGATATCACACATCTAATAGACAACAAAATCATATATTTTATAGATAGAAAAATAATGTATTAATGGACAACATTATCACGCATCTAATACACAGTAACATCATGTATTTTATAGACAACAAAATCATGTTTAAAGGACAACGCTATATTTGTTTCAGTTTAAAGATAGAGAATTCAGTTTTAAAAGGCATGTTTTATATTGTTTTAAAAGACATGTTTCATAATTGTTTCAGTTTAAAAGATAGCGAATTCATCCTTAGGAAAATACTTATATTTGTTTCAGTTTTAAAAGACAACGAATTATGTTGCTTAAAGGACATCGATATATTTGTTTTAGTTTAAAAGATAGCGAATTCAGTTTTAAAAGACATGTTTTATATTGTTTTAAAAGCCATGTTTCATATTTGTTTCGGTTTAAAAGATAGTGAATTCATCCTTAGGAAAATACTTATCTGATATTTGGAATTGGAAAATAGTTACAATGAACTATTTTCTTTGATAATAATTATTTTTAATGTGTACAGATTGATGTAGTCCAACATCACCATGGAATAACTAGTACATATAAGAGAATATATTTCTTACTATGTGAACATGGTGTAATCCATCATTACATTCCTCATTACACTAGCATTAGTATTGATTATGTTAAGTGCATATATTAATTCACTTTTTAATGAAAAAAAAACAAGTAGTTATTCCATAAATGGTAAAGAAAGATCAGTTTAAGGAATGTATGACTTATGTGGACTCAGGAAATTAATGTGAGGTATGATTGGTTAAAGATTATATTCCTTTGCTCCATTAACCATGTTGATGTAGGATTGCTTTGGATTTTAAGGTGATGTATGATTGTTATAGTATTCATATTTCCCTAGTGTCTTGTTGACTTGTCAATTGGGTGCTTGGGTATAGTCTTCACATTTTTTATAGTTAATTTGGTCTCCTAGCGTGTTGGATTTTTCTTGGGTTATTGGTCTAGATATGTTATGTTGCGCCTTGGTTACTATCATGCCTACTTATTTGTGACGACATGATTCCTGATGAGGGGATCATTGCGCACCCTAATTGATAGAAGCGAATGATAACCTAGACAGAGTCATGTGCTTCCCAATAGGGGAGTAATGTTCATTGTAGTCGATGTTGGTACTTGTGTTGTAACGCTTATTGGTGCTTGTTCCTCGCTCATCGTGAAGGTTCAAGTTACCTGCGTCACTTGATGTTGGTTGTGTCTGGTTGATCTTAATGATTGTCCTTATCTTAGTTGTTTGTTTTGTCTAATTGGTTTTCACATGTTGCACCCACTCACATGATTCTTTAGTGTGTTGGGTCATTGTTGTCTATTTCCTGATTAGTGTGTGTTGTGTTCATCGTCAAGTTGTGTTGATCATTTCTTGTCATTGTTACCTTCCTGCTTAAAAAAAATTATAAAATCTTTTGTGTTGTGTGGACAACTTAGCCGTAGAGGCATGGTTGGAGAGAAAGAAAATGTGCTTCATGCTTTGCGACTATACCTCCAACATGAAGGTTCACATGGTGGTATTTCAACTGAAAGGGAGCGCTCTTCAATGGTGGAAGACATTCCTGCCACATTTGAACATGGAAGTCGAAGAAGTGTATGGGAACTGTTCGAGGAACGGTTCCGGGAGAGGTATATGTATGAGGAATTCATTGAGCGTCGGCTGAATGAGTTCAACACCTTGCAATAGGGTGGTTGTACGGTTCCCGAGTACAAGGCCCATTTTATGGAGCTGCTTCAGTATGCTCCACACCTGAATACTAAGAAACTTAAGGTCAATAGGTTTGTGTTTGGCCTTAAAGTTAGCATTCGTGAAAAGGTTAGGATTCTTATCCCTCAAACCTTAATGATGTCATCCAGAAGACCCTCATAGAAGAGGAGGGGCTTATCAGTGGCAGTCAAAGATGGAATCTAGTGAGACCAATAGGGCAGGTGTCATATGGTGCGCAGTAGCATCGAACACCAGCTAGAAAATCACCAAGATTTCGTGTCTTCCAGGGAGGATCCACTTTCCCTACACCTTGATGACCAGCACCTCAGCAACGAACTCCTTACCGAGGACCACAACATCGACCACAACAACAGTAGTTTAGGCCTGTTCAACAGAACAAACCAAGGTTCCATGCCGGTAGGCCACCGACTTTAGGTATCGAGAGTACTGGACTAAAGAAAGGGTGTTGGACATGTGGGGAGCCCCATTACCAGTGTGACTTCCCAATGGAGAGGGCCAGAGCATATGAATTAGCCGGACCCACTACTGTGGGAGATTTGGGCAAGGCCCATCGGATTCATGCAGCAGTAAATAACCACAAGGAAGAGCACCAGTCGACTGTGTTGGAGACGTCAGGTACCGTCGCTGACCAAACCCTTAGTATTTTGGTAGATCTCGGTGCTACCGAGAATTTCATTTTTGGTGCAGCGCTAAAAATAATTAAGGTAAATGCAGTCGAACAAGACGAGTTTAGCTTTGTAGAAATGGCTTTGGGAGTCAAACAAAAGGTTGGAGGGAAGGTTATGGGCTGTAGCCTTAACCTGGGAAAGTTTTTCACCAGGCCCAACATGTACGTCATAATCTTAGGATCATATGACGTCGTGATCGGTATGGATTGGTTGGAATCGCATGAGACAGTACTCAATTGTAAGATAAAATGATTGAGCTTGGTCGATGATGAGGGCCATAGATGCGTGATTATAGGTCGGAACCAGGGAGTTTCCCTGAGGTACATCTCTTCCTTGCAGCTACGAAAGAGCATGCACAAGGGATGTAAGCTTTATTCAATCCTTGTGTTAAATGAGAAGGGAGTAACAGAAGGTCTACAACACCTTCCAATGGTGAGAGAGTTTGTAGACGTCTTTTCGGAGGAGTTACCTTGGATTCCGCTGGAGAGGGAGTTGGAATTTACCATAGACCTAAAACCGGGGACTGAAACGATAGCAAGACTGCCTTATCATATGTCGAACCTGAAGTTATAGGAGTTGAAAATGAAATTGAATGAGTTTTTGGACCTATGACTTATACATCCAAGTGTGTCACCATGGGGTGCGCTTGTTATTTTCATACGAAAAAAGGATGGGTTGTGGATACTCTGCATTGACTACCGTCAATTGAACAAGGCAGTGATCAAGAATCAATATCCGTTGCCAAGGATTGATGATATGTTTGATCAGATGAAGGGTGCGATGATGTTTTCAAAGATCAAATTTAGGCTAAGGTATCACCAGTTATGGATCAAGGAGGACGACATCCCTAAGACCGCCTTTAAGATGAGGTTTGGACATTACGAGTTTATTGTTTTACCTTTTGGATTGGCAAATTCCCCTGGGGTATTTATGAGTATGATGAACGGGGTGTTCTGTGAATACTTGGACAAGTTTTTCCAAGTATTCATTGATGATATTTTTATTTACTCTCAGAGGATGGAGGAGCATGACAAGCACTTGCGCTTGGTACTGCAGTGTCTACGAAAGAACAAATTGTATGGGAAATTGTCTAAATGATCGTTTTATCAATCAAAGATTCACTACTTAGGGCATGTCATCTCCGACGAAGGTATCGTTGTGGATCCAACAAAGGTCGAAGCTATTATGGAATGGCCTGTGTCGACAAATATCCCTGAAGTGCGTAGCTTCATTGGTTTAGCGAGATACTATTGATGGTTCATTGAGGCTTTTTCGAAGATAGAAAATCTGATTACATAATTGTAGAATAAGAACAAGAAGTTTGTTTGGATGGAGAAATGTGCGGAGGAATTTCAGAGGCTCAAGGAGTTGTTGACGAAAACACCAATAAAGAAGGTCCCTGACATGGACGCAGACTTCTTGGTATGCACTGACGCATCCAAGGAAGGCTTAAGCAGATTCTTGATGCAAGATGATCGAGTGATCGCGTACATCTCGAGAAAGTTGAGAAGGCATGAGGAGAACTATGCAACACACAATTTGGAGTTGTTAGCCATTGTATATGCCTTGAGAGTTTGGAGACACTACCTTATTGGATGAAAATTCGAACTAAAAATCGACCAATGTGGACTACAACACATCTATACGCAAAGCGACTTGAACGCTCGACAATGGCATTGGTCATAATTGCTTAGCGAGTATGATTTCTATATTACTTACATAAAAGGAACAATAAACAGAGTGGAAGACACGTTGAGTCGGAGACCACACATATTTTCGATGATGCCTCTTCGGACAAATCTACGTGAAAAAATTCTAACTTTACTGCACGACAATGAATAGTACAAAGAGGTCAAGGATCTTATTGGACAAACAAAATGATGGTACCAAGATTTTAAGGGTTTACTAGGGACGACAACGAACTATTGAGATTTAAAAGTCAAATTTACGTACCACCCAATGACAAGTTGAGGAGTTGATCCTAAATGAGGCTCACAGAGCAGTGTACATGGCTCATCCTGGAGTCAAGAAGATGAGGGCATACCTTAAACCCTTATTCTTCTGGAAAGGATTGAAGCAAGACATAGTAAACTACATGGACAAATGTCTAGAATATCAACAGGTGAAGGCTGAGCATAGATATTTGGGAGCACTACTACAACCACATGCTATTCCTAAATCAAAATGGGAGGTCATTTCGATGGATTTCATTATTCTATTTCCACTGACGACAAGGAGACATGACTCGATTTTTGTGGTAGTCGACACTCTGACGAAGAGTGCTCATTTTATTCATGCGTGTATGATGTATCAGGCACTTGACATGGCTAGAGTTTCCATCAGTGAGATTGTAAGATTGCATGGCATTCCTAAGAGGAATATATCCAATAGAGGATCGGTGTTTATAGGACGATTTTGTACTAGTTTCCAAAAGCCCTTGGGAACCCAACTTAACTTTAGCACCGCGTATCACCCGGAGACAAATAGGCAGTCTGGATGAACAAACCAAATCTTGGAGGATATGTTGCGTATGTACATTATGGACCAACAAAAGCATTGGGAAGAGTTCTTTCCACTGGTAAAGTTTGCGTACAACAACAGTTATCAAAGAACCATTAAGATGGCGCCTTTCAAGTTTTTTTACATGCAACCATGTCATATGCCTTTGAGTTTGGATCGACTTGAGGATAGGGTCCTGGTGGGACCAAAAGCGAGCGAAGAATGGAATATCAAATGAAAACAATAAGACAAAGGATCAAAGAAGCGTAGGATCAACAGAAGATTTATGGTGATGCGCACCATGTCGACCGTAGTTACGAGGTTGGCGATCGAGTCTTCTTGCGGGTGAAACTGCATAAGAGTTCGATCAAGTTTGGAAAGGGTTCTAAAATCTTTCCTAGGTTCACGAGACATTTCGATATTGTGGAAAGGAAGGGGACTGTGACCTATCGACTAGACTTGCCTGATTCTTTGAGGTGTATGCATGATTTTTTTCACGTATCTGTTTTGAGACATTATGTTAGTGATCCTACACATGTTATTGACTTGAGTACCTTGCAGGTATCTGACGAGGGTGCGCTCAGGGATAAGCCAATCCGCATTCTGGACCATCGCATTCGAATGCCACAGCATCAAACAGTAGATCAGGTCAAGGTCCAGTGGTACAACTATAGTATGCACTCGATGACCTGGGAGGACGCATATGATATGTGCCAACAATTTCCATTTTTGTTTGATAGATAGACTTATGATACACTTTATTTCATAACTTATATACTGTGAAACTTCGGGATGAAGTTTAAACCAAGAGGGGGTGTATGTAACATCCCTCTCTTGCATGCACTGAGTGAACTTATTCTTTGAGGATACTTGCATGCAAGTGATTCGGGTTATTATACTATTGGTTGTTTTGATTATGATGATGAGATATTATGGATTCAATGATATGTTACCTTGTTTTATTTACATAGACAGGTGCTATTGACTAGGTTCTCTTGAGTGTGCAGGACTTTGGACATTGAGGATGCAAAGGCATTGATGAAACCCCTTGGAATCTGGATTGAGTCAGGGAGTGGACTGTTGCGTTTGAATGTTGTTAATGTGACATATGTACAAATGATTATATGTTATGATGATTGATTATTATTGCTGACATGATTTGTTGATGGATGCAGGTTGACGATAGCTAGCTGAACAAACTCACATATGGAGTAGATGGGTCATTCATGACAACTAGAGACATTGAGGGGGAGGTGTGGCAATATCCCTGCCACAACCTACTAGCACTCCCGTCGTGGCTCGAATTGTATCTTAACGATTACATAGTTTGAGAAAACCTGCGATGCCATGAGGGAATATTGTGACAGTCGCTCACGATGATTCTAAGGGGTGCGCAATAAGACAAGGGCCTTATTTCTTAGAGGCCCTTAGTCTCCCACAAGATCACTTGGTGGAGTATTGACTCTAGGGGTTTGACGTCTACCAAATTCAGTCAAGAGGTGAGTGGCACCCTTGGAGCACATAGTGCATCTTGAAGGGTACATCGTTCAAGGAAAATAGAAAGAGGTGAGTGGCATCCTTGGAGCACATAGTTTGTCTTGAAGGGCACGTCGCGCAAGGAAAACGAAAAAGAGGCGAGTGGCACCCTTGGAGCATGTAGTGCATCCTGAAGGGCACATCACGATTTTAATTGGTAAGTGAATAAACCTAGTCGGCCTTTAAATGAGTGACGTGATAAGTAAAGTTTAATGACTAATTTTTCCCTTAAGAACTATTACTAATCCTAGTGAATTAAAAACCTAGGTCTGAGTAGAACCTTAGAACAAAAAAAAAAAAAACTAATTAGACGTATAACCAGATTAAAGTGGAAATTTTAATTCCCTAAGGTTCTTTTTATAAAATTTTGATTCACTAAGGTTCTTTTTATAAAATTTTGATTCACTAAGGTTCTTTTTATAAAACTTTAATTCATTAAAGATTCTTTTATAACTAATAAGAGAAATTCAAACTTTAATTATTAAAGTAAATTTTTTTTTTATAAAGGAGGATTAAATTCATAAAGAGAGTAAATGGTTGTTTATCTAAACTATTAATTCTGAAATTAGTTATAAAAAGGGGGAACCTTAAAAGAAAAGGAAACTTAATGAAAAAGTGAAACATAAAAAAGGGGGAAACTTAAAGAAAAAGTTGAATGACTAACTTAGTAAGGAATCTAGCCTTTGGAACTTTCTATTTATGAACTCAACTAGGAATTAAGTAAGGCGTAAGTCATTTAAGAATTGTAAGGGAATATTGGGACACCTAGGAGTGTTTTTAGGAATGCTTTAGGTGGGTGAGGGAAATAGGAATAATTAATTAATTAATAAAATTGATTTTCTGGTGGAACTAGGGGATCAGGCGACATGTGTACGGGGGAAGTTTTTCGAAATTAATTAAATGAAAAAAATAATAATGAGAATTTTGGAAATTGATTACTTGAGAAATATATAAAAGAGATGGTGGAGGAGGAGTATGGACACATCTGGTTTGGGTAACGTTACGCTGCTGAAATTTTATGTTGACTGGACTTTCTCTTATGGGAGTTGGGATACCCAGATCGGGTAATGAGTGGTATCTCGACCTTGCGAGGAAAGATGGGTGTTAGCATTCTCTAGTATTGTGTGCATGGTCACTTTGTGACTCGGGGGGGCTCAGGGGGAATAATATTACCCCTAGTGTTGGCTGGGAGGGATCGGTGATGTCATATCGGTTGGCAAGCAGGAGCTGGATAGAGCGCACGTGGGACAACGAATTCAGAGCTTTTGCATTTGGCTACGGTACGCATGTGTATATTTGTATTGAATGGTAGTTTAAATATTGTTCTTGCACCTTTATTAATGTACTCCTACCGTGTTAAAGTTTATGTCTAATAAACATAACACTGTCTAGAGATTTCATTGATATCTTTCAACAAGTTGTCTTGTTGAGCCCAATGTTTTGTGATCAGAGAACTTAAAGTCATCCCAGCCTTATGCTCATTGTATTTTGATTTCATATCCTATGGTGAACCCAACTATGAATGCAATTAATTCTCTTTGTTTTGTTTTGTTGATTTAATACAAAGAAAAATTGTATTTGATCTTCTGTTCATTATCCTTTAAGTTATTAGTTCATGCCTGAGCAGTCAGCCAGGAGATGAATCGACTTTCTTTCACTTTGGTGTTAAAGATTTAGATTCAAATGCCCTACTTTCCTATGCATGGATAATAAGTGAAGGATAAATTTTTGTCCAGCTATCTATCCCTTACTTATCTCTGTGTTTTCTCTTATGGTTAATCTTGGATCCCCGCATTTTGCTTTTATGCATAAATCTCTGTGTTTTCTGGATTGATAAATCTCTACGCTCGACTGATCAATATTTGTGTTTTGTTGAATGATAAATCTTTGCGCTTGGCCGATACATCTCTGTGTTTTATTGAATGATAAATCTCTGTGGTTTCTTGGGATTGATTAACTCTGTGTTTTCTTGTGATTGATTATCTCTTTGTTTTCTTGTGATTTATTATCTCTGCGTTGAATGATTAATCTCTAGAGGATTAATCTCTAATTCCTTGGCTCCTTTCAAAGAGGGGAAAATCGTTTTTATTTTCCAACAAATATGGGTGACTCGTACCCACCTTATAACCTTTCTCCTTACCTTATAAAAATTCGAGTTATCAACAACAAATTTCTTGGCGAATTTCCCAACAAACGTAGCATGCCTGGGTGTTTTTATTGGAGTTTTTACACAACATTTACACCTCGATTTATGGCATATTAAACATCCTTTACACCCCACAATTTTTTGGGAGCTTTACCCAGTATTGACCAACGATTTCACCCAGTTTGTATCAGCTATTTACACAGTACCCACTCAGTGAATTGGGGCTTGATTCTCTGCGTTTTTCTTGAATGATTTATCTACGTGTTCCCTTTTTATATGCGTTCAATTATCTTCGCCCTCCATTTATCTCTACACTTAATCAACTCAAAAGAACTCAGTGAATTCAATTCATCTCTGCATTAAACAAACTTATCTTTGCGTTTTCAGTTAGGGATATACTCAACGTCCTTCCCAGAAATCAACTCAATGATTTCCCTTAAATTTTATTATTGACAACAATTTTATTGTGAGTGAATTACCATGATTTGTGTTGTGCGTTGATGAGCGATTACTATGATGAGAGATTTTTATAAATGACAGACAATGACATCATTTATTTTATAGATAGCAAAATCATGTATTAATGGACAATGATATCACACATCCAACAGACAATGACATCATTTATTTTATATATAGCAAACTCATGTATTAATGGAAAACGATATCACACATCTAATAGAAAACGAAATCATATATTTTATAGATAGAAAAATCATGTATTAACGGACAACGTTATCATGCATCTAATAGACAGCGACATCATGTATTTTATATATAGAAAAATCATGTTTAAAGGACAACGATATATTTGTTTCAGTTTAAAGATAGCGAATTCAGTTTTAAAAGACATGTTTTATATTGTTTTAAAATACATGTTTCATAATTGTTTCAGTTTAAAAGATAGCGAAATCATACTTAGGAAAATACTTATATGTGTTTCAGTTTTAGAAGACAACGAATTATATTGTTTAAGGACAACAATATATTTGTTTCAGTTTAAAAGATAGCGAATTCAATTTTAAAAGACATGTTTTATATTGTTTTAAAGGACATGTTTCATATTTGTTTCAATTTAAAAGATAGTGAATTCATTCTTAGGAAAATACTTATCTGATATTTGGAATTGGAAAATAGTTACAATGAACTATTTGTTTTGATAATAATTATTTTTAATGTGTACAGATTGATGTAGTCAAGCATCACCATGGAATAACTAGTACATATAAGAGAATATACTTCTTACTATGCGAACATGGTGTAATTCAGCATTACATTCCTTATTATAGTAGAATTAGTATTGATTATGTTAAGTGCATATATTAATTCACTTTTTAATGCAAAAAAAAACTAGTTATTCTATAAATGGTAAAGAAAGATCAGTTTAAGGAATGTATGACTTATGTAGATTCAGGAAATTAATGTGAGGTATGATTGGTTAAAGATTAGATTCCTTTGTGCCATTAACCATGTTGATGTAGGATTTCTTTGGAATTTAAGGTGATGTATGATTGTTATAATAGTCATATTTTCCTTGTGTCTTGTTGACTTGTCGATTGGGTGATTAGGTATAGTCTTGATGTTTTTGACAGTTAATTTGGTCTCCTAATGCGTTGGATTTTTCTTGGGTTATTGGTCTAGATATGTTATGTTACACCTTGGTTACTATCACGCCTACCACTTTGTGATGACATGATTCTTTATGAGGGGATCATTGCACACCCTAATTGATAGAAGCGAATGATAACATAGCCAGAGTCACGTGCCTCCCAATGGGGGAGTAATGTTCATTGTACTTGATGTCGATACTTGTGATGTAACTCTTTTTGGTTCTTGTTCCTTGCTCTCCGTGAAGGTTCAAGTTACTTGCGTCACTTGATGTTGGTTGGGTCTGGTTGATCTTGATGATTTCCCTTAGCGTAGTTGTTTATTTTGTCTAATTGGTTTTCGCATGTTGCACCCAGTCGCACGATGTGTTATTGTGATGAGTCATTGTTGTATGTTTCCTGATTAGTGTACGTTGTGTTCATCATCAAGTTGTGTTGATCATTTTTTGTGGTTGTTGCCTTCCTGCTTAAAAAAAATAAAATTCTTTTGCGTTGTGTTGCATGTAGTTATAACGACGGGGGTCGTTACATGTAGATCGAGAGAGCCTGTAAAATTAATCAAAATCTCAATAATATATGGGAAATTGGATAAAAAATGAATCAGTCACACATTCATTCCTTCACTCAAGGTAATTTGAACATACTTAGACAAAACAAGGCTCTCAAAAGATATTGATCAAATGGTTTTTAAAGTCAGATGGGTGAAGAATACTAACTATATCAACAACATCACATACATTAAAAATATATATGAAAGGTAGAGTATAACCAGTAAATAATACTTATGATACTAGTTTACTAATGCAGAGATAAAATGACAGTCATCAATCATTAAGTAAACCAGAGAAATGAATATGATATTCAACTCACAAGTACAGAATAAAGGTATGAACAATATCAGTGAGAGAAGCTTATCATTCCAATATATATGCCAAATTATTTACAAATAAAAGAGTCTATAAGAGTCTTCAATCTCGAACCACAATCATGAAGACTGCTCCCCTATTTTACAATGTTTTTTCAATGGGATTAAATAGCCTTTAAAACTTAACTGAGATCCTCTAAAACTGGATCTAATAATCACTTTTCAAATCAAATCTAATTTAATTACAAAAAGATAGGATGAGATCCTATTTTAAGGGAATCAAACCCTCATCCTAAATGAAGTCTTCAACAATTTCATAAGCTAGCTAGAGGATGACAATCATCTTCGAGAGTCTTCAATTTCCACATGAGATTTCTCGAGGCTATAGAAGTCTTCATTCATCTTTACCCACCACTTGGGCTATGAGTCACCTGCTTAAAAGTTGAATATAAGGTCAAAGTTGACCAAAACTGAGATAATCTGCCACCTGTACCTAGAAGATTTTCATACTCTGCCTCCCTGGCTGTCATCTGTTCATTTAGCTTGTTATAATCTGAATCAAATTCCTTTCATTCTTCCCTCAAATATGGGTCGAATCCTTCAATCTTCCATTTGTCTCTAACTATTTGCAAGGTGCCTCATTACCCCATAAATCATCACCAAGACTTGCAATAGCTCTACATATTCACGACCAACAAAGTGAGGGTAACATGTAATACAGAGGATGAAGTTTAGGGATTCCAGCTTAGTCTGAGGATTTGTAGAAAAAAATATCATCTTCAATTAAGTACCACTCAGACTCATCCAATTGCAGGATAAGAAAAACCTTGATCATCCTCCAAAGCATGCTCTCTTCCAATTTTTGAGATGGAAATTAGTATCATGTATTACAATACAATATTTATATCTTTGATAATATTAGATTTTCTCATCAACCAATGGATATTCCTTGTTGGTTTCTGGAAGCATCGGTTGAACTGATCCATTTTCAATACTTCAATATGTCTTTAATCTAAACTTTTTGTTCTCTAAAAGTTTTACAGCAGAGGACACAATCATTTTTGGTGGAGTGTGAAGACATATAGATAGTAACCTGACAATATAAGTCATCATACCACTGAAAAATGCATGGCTTGGTGAAGGTGTTGAACAACACTGGGAATTTGGTATTTACTCACTACCATTGGAGATTTCTCAAAGCAATGATATTCAACCCTACACCATAAATTTCAACGCTTCCACCAAAATCTGTAAATAAATAATTATTTACAGTGCATGCATAAGAAACCATCAAATATTTTCTTGATGAGTTTTCTTTTGTAAGAGGAGAGAAAAGTAAATCATGATAACCATTATGAAACACTATCTCTGCCAAGATGAGAACTAGATACATGATCATTGACCGTATCAGTTGGATTATTTCTAGAACATACAACTGGTCTTTTTCCTTCCATAATTCTGGGTATTTTTAGTCTTTTGCAGATATAGATGTTAAAATGACCAGTTGCCTCATTTATCGATGAAAATATTTCCCTTTAATCCATTCAGTTGTGATAGAATATGAATTAATGGGGGAGCCAAAGCCAAAGGTTTTAAAACATAAATCCACAATCTTTACAGTCTCCCAATCGACCTTTTATATTTTGAAACAAATTGAGAGAAGCATCGATCGAATGTCCTGAGGTTAGAAGAAATTAGGTTAAAAAAAAGATGGATCTCATCATATGTCCACTCAGATTTGTGTTGAAGTTCCTCAGTAAATCCCTCAAATTGGAAAACAACAGAATCATTTTTAGTTTCATCATCAACGAGAGAGTAATAACTCTGTGGAAGATCATATGTATTTTCCAATCATAACTTTTTGAATAGCAACGAGCATAAAAAGCATTACCTTTCGATTGAATTCTTTGTGTTATTTGGCCAACGTGCAGGTCAATTCCTCTGCATGTTCAACTTGATATTGTTTGTTGACTACTGCTCCAATACCAAGCATGTACTTACTCTTGGCTATGGAAAATTTCATTTCTTTGATGTATCTACTGCCACTGCTGTTGATTTGCTGAGAGCTTGGATGTGGCATGAACTCTCCACCTCTGTGACTATCTAAAAAACTTGACAAATGTTCTTACCTGTCAAATTCTCGAAAAATCAAGCTATCCTCAATCATAGGGCACCTGCGCATCGAGATAACATCTGTCAATCTTTGGAAAGTAACATGATATACCTCAAAGGACTTCCTCCACGTATGATTCGATCTGCTGCTAATGAGCTTGAAACCCTACAACTTAACATCTGATAACTCGACAATCAAAGCTTTAAACACTTGTAACTTCACTTGGCACCTGGCAGCTTGTATATTTTTTTAAAAATGATTCAGGATACATATCCCACATGCATCAGGATTTAGAAATTTGTAGCCTTTATATGCACTAATGCTCATATGATATTTCGATGAGACATGTGAAAAGAAAAGGCTTGGCACTTGCGCTTGGCTTTGGTGACTTATTTTTTGACTGCGCTTGACATGTGGACTTGGAGTTTGGAATATGCGCTAACTTGGTTGATAATATTGACTTAGGATAGACTAGACTCACTTAAGCACACACCACTTTTTGGTAAAAGGCTAAATAAATAAATAAATATTATTTTTTTTATTTATTTTTTATTTGAAGATAGGAGAAACCCTAAAAGTGAAGGTCGAGAAAATCTTATGAAAAAGTTTATTTTTGGTTTTGCAGGTTACAGGCCAAAGATCACTGGGGTTTTCAGTGAAAATTAATGAGAAGAGATCATTGAAGTTTGATGAAGGATTTGAAAGGTTATGACATAGGAAAATGACCAAAATAATATCACAATTTTAGCACAAAGATTATAAATACGCTTAACATTTTGAGGAAAAATTTGAGCACTAACATCTGGCTCCAATTGGGATGGAGACCTCCCCGTGAGGCTCCAAGAACCTAGCAGACCGTGTCCCTTTAGCATTGGGCTATGGATTCAACTGACCTATGCAATGGATCCCCTGAAAACCTACAGCCTTCTCTTCTTATCATTGAAAACTGAAAACAATCTACCTACTCATATGGCGAGATTATTCTCCTACCTACTCCTACTTATAATCGTTAAAAGCAAACTGATCAAGTAAAAATGAATCTCCAATGTAGCAAGCAATATACTAATTTACTGATAACATCCTCGATCTTGACCCGAAAAATAAAGCAATTCATAGAATACAAAAATGCAATTTGAAAAGATAACATAAACAACCTATATCTGAAAAAAATGTTTTGACATCTATGCTGCTCATAAACTCCAGATAGTCAGCAATAGGGTCATAAAAGCCACAAAGAAATACCTCTTCTTGTTGTTGTTCCAACTGAAAACTGAAATGTTGTTGTTGGCTACCTTCACTGATCTCAATGTTAAATGTAGGTTGCTTAATATTTGTTGCACATCCAAAACTGCCACATGTTGATATATCAATCTGCTCATTATATTTTAAGTTTTCAAAGGGAATAATTCGAACTTCATGACAACCTAAGATAGTGGATACATTTGATACAATGTCAAAAGCATCTACACTATGGTTATCACTTTGTAGATTACCAATCTATCGGTCATAATGAGAAGTGTCCTCTACTGCAACATACTCTTCATGACTATCTAATTCTTTACTCAACAAATTGAATTCAAGACAACACTTTGGATAGAGAAAGTTAACTGAAAATTTTTCTTTGCAAAATGAATGAAAGGCAGAATGAAACCTGTCAAAGAGATGATACATGCAATAGGAAGAGATCGATACCAATCACGTTCAATCCCTTCTAACGAATACCTGAAAAGATTAATCTGAACATCCTCATGCACAATTTGCAACCGATGAATGAAATCATGAAAATCCAGTAAATGTTCAGTTGGTATTTCCCAATCTTCTCCTCTAAATCTGGGAAGGCTACCTTCCCATTCATATCTACTAGGCATTGGATTAGGGAAACCAACTATCTTTGAAAAACCACATAAAGAATACGGGTGAAATCATGAAGGTGGGTTACACTTTTGCTTGTTTTATGACAAAAAAAACTGTATTTTCACAAGTTATTCAACTTATGACATATAAAAGTATTTTTTTTATTTAGAATTTCATTTTACAGTAAAAACAAAACTTGTGAAGAATTGTGTTATCTTTCTAATGACTATTTTTCAAATTTTTTTTATCACGATTTGATATGTCAAATTGACAATTGTTTAACAGTATGTTTCTTAAACACGAAATGAATGATAATGAGT
>ML780025.1:12802-66161 GCA_009831015.1 Picea engelmannii | reverse complement strand
GGTCCGTTCGATTTGACGTTTTTTTTTTCGGCCGAGCAATAGTTCGGCCGAAAAATATATGTAGTTCGGCCGAAAGTTGGTTTTCCGAAATTTTGGAGACCAGATTGTCACGAAAGTGTAACCCACCTTCGTGATTCCACCCATACCTCTTAGCTAAGATCTTGTTCATTTCATACCATTGGAGTCGCCACTAAATTCGTCCTTCATGGAGTCACCAGACATATTTTTACAATTGATATAATGCCCAACCTTTGTCTATCATCAAAGACTAGAACTATGTCGTCTCCTAGGGAAGGCTTCTTATTTCTTCTCTCCCCGACAACAACACCAATTTTTTATCACTCCAGGAGTCTCTCCAGGTTGTAGATCGAGAGAGCCTGGTAACTTAATCAAATGATCAATAATATATGGGAAATTGGATAAAAAATGAATCACTCACACACTCACTCCTTCACCCAAGGTAATTTGAACATACTCAGACAAAACAAGGCTCTCAAAATATATTGATAAGATGGTTTGTAAAGTCATATGGGTGAAGAATACTAACTATATCAACAACATCACATACATTAAAAATATATATGAAAGGTCAAGTATAACCAATAAAGAATACTTATGATCCTAATTTACTAATGCAGAGATAAAATGACAGTCATCAATCATTAAGTAAACCAGAGAAATGAATATGATATTCAACTCACAAGTACAAAATAAAGGAAAGAACAAAGGTATGAACAATATCAGTGAGGGAAGCTTATCATTCCAATGTATATATCAAAGTCTTTACAAATAAAAGAGTCTATAAGAGTCTTCAATCTCGAACCACGGTCATGAAGACTGCTCCCCTCTTTTACAATGTTTTTTCAATGGGCTTAAATAGCCTTTACAAATTAACTGAGATCCTCTAAAAATGGATCTAATAATCACTTTTCAAATCAAATCTAATTTAATTACAGAAAGATAGGATGAGATCCTATTTTAAGGGAATCAAACCCTCATCCTAAACCAACTCTTTGACTACTCCATAAGCTTGTTGGAGGATAACAGTCATCTTATAGAGTCTTCAATTACAACATGAGCTTCGTTGAGGCTGTAGGAGTCTTCATTGAGCTTTACCCACCACCTGGGCTATGAGTCACCTGCTTAAAATATGAAGATAAGGTCAAATTTTACCAAAACTGAAATAATCTGCCACATGTACCTAGACGATTTGCATACTCTGCCTCCCTGGATGCCATCTTTTCATTTAGTTTGTTAGAATCTGAATCAAATTCCTTTCATTCTGCCATAAAAGATGGATCAAATCCTTCACTCTTCCATTTGTCTCTAACTATTTTCAAGGTGCCTCATTACCCCATAAATCATCACCAAGACTTGCAATAGCTCTACATATTCACCACCAAAAAAGTGAAGGTCACATGTAATACAGAGGATGAAGTTTAGGGCTTCCAACTCAGTCTGAGGATTTGTAGACAAAAAACATCATCTTCAATCAAGTACCACTCAATCTCATCCAATTGCAGGATAAGAAAAGCCTCGATCATCCTCCAAAGCATGCTCTCTTGCAATTTTCGAGATGGAAATTAGTATCATATAATTACAATACAAGATTTATATCTCTGATAATATTATCTTTTCTCATCAACCAATGGATCATCCTTGTTGGTTTCTGGAATAATCATTTGAACTCCTCCATTTTTAATACTTCAATCTGTCTTTAATATGAACTTACCGTTCTCTGAAAGTTTTGCGGTAGAGGCCACAATCATTTTTGGTGGAGTGTGAAGACAGATAGCTAGTAACCTGACAGTATAACTCATCATACGACCATCAAATGCATGGCTTGGTGAAGGTGGTGAACAACATTGGGAATTTGGTATGTACTCACTGCCATTGGAGATTTCTCAAAGCAATGATATTCAACCCTAGGCCATAAATTTCAATGCTTCCACCAAAATATGTAAGGAAATAGTTCTTTACATTGCATGAATAAGCAACCATCAAATATTTTCCTGATGAGTTTGCTTCAGTAATATGAGAGAAAATTAAATCAGGATACCCATTATGAAACGTTGTCTCTTCCAAGACGAGAACTAGATACCTGATCATCAATCGTATTAGCTAGCTTATTTCTGGAACATATAACTGGCCTTTTTTCCTTCCATAATTCTGGGTCTTTTTAGTCTTTTGGAGATATAGATGTTAAAATGACCAGTTGCCTCATTTATCAATGAAAATATTTCCCCTTAATCCATTCAGTTGCAACAGAAGATGAAGTAATGGCGGAGCCAAAGCCAAAGGTTTTAAAACATAAATCCAAAATATTTCCAGTCTCCCAATCGACCTTTTGTATTTTGAAACAACTTGAGACAAACATCGATCGAATCTCCTGAGGTTAGATGATATTAGTTTAACAAAAAGTTGGATCTCATCATTTGTCCACTCAGATTTGTGTTGAAGTTCCTTAGGCAATGCCTCAAATTGGAAGACAACAAAATCATTTTGTGTTCCATCATTAACAAGAGAGTAATAACTTTGTGGAATATCATATGTATTTTCCAACCATAACTTTGTGAATAGAAACCAACATTGAAAACATTGCCTTTCGATTGAATTATTTGTGTTCTTTGGCTAATGCGCAAGTCAATTCCTCTTCATGTTCATCCTAATATTGTTTTTTGACTACTGCTCCAATACCAAGCATGCATTTACTCTTGGCTATGACAAATTGCATTTCTTTGATGTATCTACTGCCACTATTGTTGATTTGTTGAGCACTTGGATGTGGCATGATCTCCCCACCTCTGTGACTATCTAAAAAACTTGAAATATGTTCTTACCTGTCAAATGCTCAAAAAATCGAGCTATCCTCAATCATAGGGCACATGCACATCGAGATAAAATCCGTCAATATTTGGCAAGTAATACGATATACCTCAAACAAATTCCTCCCTGGATGATTCAGTCTGTTGCTAATGAGATTGAAACCCTGTAGCTTAACATCTGATAACTCGACAATCAAACCTTTAAACACCTGTAACTTCACTAGGCATATGGAAGCCTGTATATTTAAAAAAAAATGATTCAGGGGACATATCCCACATGCATCAGGATTTAGAAATATGTAGCCTTTATATGCACTAAGGCACATATGATATTTTGATGAGACATGCGAAAATAAAAGGCTTGGGGTTTGCACTTGGCTTTGGTAACTTATGTATTGACTGCGCTTGACATGTGGACTTGGAGTTTGGCACATGCACTAACTTGGTCGATAAGCTTGACTTAGGATAGACTAGACTCACTTAAGAACACACCACTTTTTGGTAAAAAGCTAAATAAATAAATAATTTTATTTATTTATTATTATTTGAAGATATGAGAAACCCTAAAAGTGAAGGTCTAGAAAAACTTATGAAAAAGTTTATTTTTGGTTTTGCAGGTTACACGCCAAAGATCACAAGGTTTCTAGGTGAAAATTGATGATAAGATCTCATTGAAACTTGATGAAGGATTTGAAAGGTTATGACATAGGAAAATTACCAAAATAATATGACAATGTTAGCACAAAGATGCTAAAGACTTTTAAAATTTTGAGAAAACATTTGAGCGCTAACAAGATCCTCAATAGAAATTTGTCCTAATTTCAATTCATAGAACTCTTTGGTTTTCTCTCATAATAACTTTCAGATAAGTATTGTTTCTTAAAGTATTTCTTAAAATTTGTCCATTCCATTTTCTTTTCCTTTAGTCCTTTGGCTAGTTTTAAGTCTTGCCACCATATGTACTAGCTTTACCTTTCATATTGTAAATAACAATCCTTACTTTCATATAACTAGAGAAATTGTAAATATGGAAGTATTTATTTATGTCAAGTATCCAAGCTTCTGCCCCTTCACTCGTTTTGGACTCACCATCAAATGTTGAAGGTTTGATTTTCTTAAACTCTCCATCTAAATGGTCCATCTGTCTTCTTTTTCTTCATGTAGATGCTCCATTTTTTGTCATATGTGTGTCGTTAGAAGAATTGTTTTCTTTTTTTGTTCCATGGCTAGAACCATTTGAGGAGTTTTTACTAACTTCCTCATCCACTTCATTATTCTTTGGGATTTTTTTTCGTTTCTATGCTTGTTAACAACATCTCATTTATTTCCTGTTGATATTCATGTTCTTTCTTTAGTTTTTCATTATTAGCTTTGAATATTTGTGATTCCACGATTGTTATAGATGAATCCTCCTGCGGACAAGCGAATTCCCTCTTGGTCTCTAGACTCCTAAGGCCATGACAAAAAAGTGCTTAACATGGACACTGGCATCCTTTTAGATCTAATCAAGCTAACATACGAAGGATAAGAAGAAAGATATGTACCTTATTAACGATGTTTGCACTTGCAAATTCCAGGCTAAGCTTCAATCTTGAGCTCCCTGATAGGTCCTGTAGAACAAACAAAGATACAATGGACTTCCTACTGAGATTATCTCAAATATATATCCATCTACTGCAGACAAACTCATGGAACAAAGATAAGTCTGAAAGAAACAAGCCAAGCATTGATATATTGATGAGAACAAGTAAAAGTACTTACAATCCTTTGATGAAGGTGCAACAACTTCTTCCAGTTCTCCTTGTCCAACCCCTTTGCTCAAGTAATCTACACTGATTGCTTTGATGACATCTCACTTATGAGATCATAAGTGTCACATATCCAATCTCTTATATTCATACCACTTATAGGATCATAAGTTTGGTATCAATCTCTAGTCTCCATTGTTTTCTGTATGTTTCCTATCAGATCATAGGTTTCATACCTCCAATCTTTTTCATGTCACCTTTCACCATGAGAAGGCCTCCTTATATAAACTTGGAGAGGCCCAACCACTTGAGAGATATTTGGGATAAGTTGAGGATTCCTCTCCTTCAGTTGAGGATCCTCCCTAATATCGTGCTTTGATCCAATATTCAAACCCAACTACCTTCAGATATTGAGGGGATTGTCCCTTGATTTCCTCCAACAAACCAAAAATTCGCTCAGAAAGGGTAGCTCTCCCCCAAAAGGGTGCACAGAGTGCTCAAACACTCCCCCAAAGAGGCCTAGGGAGAACTATCACTCCCTGACAGTGGGTAGGGGAGCGCTCCTCTCCAAAATCCATTTTTGAGTAGTTCTTTCATTGGAAAAAGGTTTGTACTCCTTGTCAAGTGATTTCTCTTCTTCCAAACTATCCTTTGAGGTGTCTTAAGTGTCCTTGTGATGTCATTAGAGGCATGACATAGGCAATATGGTAGTGTGATGTTTTTGACACTTGTGGACAAGATGTGACACTTACAATACTTGTAGTGACGACACTTGCGACACTATTGAAATGAGTAATTTTGATGTGTAACAGATTGCCCCCCAAAGTAAGAAGTTAGAAGACGATGATGATTGAAGTACTTTGTGCACTTTTTCAAGCAAGGGTATGGATGCAGAGAGGCTGGAAAAAGATACACACAACCATCAAACAAATATTATGACATGTTTCAAACCCAAGGCAGGCATACCTATGCTTAAGTGATAAAGACTTTTTAGGTATGGCCGCCATTAAATACACTACGGATCCATAATTATATTGACAAAAGGTATAGCCGTTGAAGATACAATGTGGATCTATACTCCTATGACCTAAACTGATCGTAGCCACGAAGAATACACAATGGATCTATGAGACGACAAGACATATCCATGACCAATACAAAGTGGATCTATGTAACAATATATGTGTCATAGTTCAAAAGAACTCCTTCACAACCTGGGAAAAGTATACATAAGAGTGAAAACTCAAACCAGGGTCTTCTTACCGATCCCGATGTAGTATGAATCTAACCATGTGAATAGATCTCTTGATGTCGAACATGGTAGAAACCACTTGATTACCGGTCAATTATGTAAACCGTTAACAAGCTCGAGGGATATCACCAATGATGTCAATGATTCCCAAGGTACTCTAGTACGTTCTAACTAATGTGAATGGATGAGATGAAGTCGAACATCCGTGGAATCATTCGATCAGAGGTCAATGATGTAAACCCACTGTCGAAAACGAGGAGGCCTTCCATTGAGGCATGCAGGTCCCAAGGTACTAACTAGTTTCTAAGTCTAGTTCCTGTATAATGTGATGAAGTCAACAATAACAGACTCGTCGAGGGAGGGCCTTGATGTATCCCCCATCAACGACATGAAACAGACACAGAGATGTAATTGGTGGATCAAATTAACATGGACTGACACGGGTATTGAAACAAGATATTTGTGATGGCTGACTCTCGAGGCAGATAATTCCCTTGAACACTGAGGCACAACAACAGGAACTTGACATGGACCAAAACACAATAATGCAGTGGATACGGTGACTTTCGTTGGGTGACCCAAAGAAGTAACATAAACTCAGAGGATTGGCTCAGTGCAGAGGTTCAACGGATTAAAATGTGTTCAAATACAAAGTGTCATGTTCAAGGGAAATCGTAAGAGTTACTGGTAGTGTTCTCAAAACAATGCTTGGCTTTCTTCTTTCAATTTTTCCCCCATCCAGATAGACGAGTACCTCTTTTTAATTTAATGAGCTCGAGGAGGGTAACAGATGCTCGATATGAATCACCTTAGGTAAGTCCCTCTTCCTTTGTTTAACAAACTGGAATAAGTAATGGTTCGAACCCATATGGGCCCTTGAATGTATGATTTTTTAACGAGTCCAAAGAAGGTAAACTCGATGTTTTTTCATATTTAGAGAGTCTGAAAACAACTTAAAGACAACTCCAATGTTGTCCTTTTTCGTAATATTAGTCTCGCGAGGCTGAAAAAGAGATAAATTATCACTCGAAAGATGCCCTTTCAAACCTTTTAACGAGTGGGAAAGGAAGCAAGATCACTCGACAATATTTTCATGTTTAGAGAGTCTGAAAAGGGTTTAAAGAAGACTCCAGGGGGTTCCTTTTTCGTGTAACCATGCAGGTTCGAAAGAGATATAAAAGTTTACCCAGTTGCATTCTCATGTATTTATGAGCACGAGAAAGAAAAAATACTAAGCTTGATATGCCCCCATCTTGAAAGCTAGTGGCTTAACTCCAAAATGATCATCAAATGCTGGAGACATGCCCTCCAAGCTTCAATTCATTCACCGACTTTGAGGTTGTCACCAATTTCTCTACTAGCCGGAGAAAAAGGATAAGAGTGGATGAAAATAAGGTTCAAAAGAGGTGTCTGTTTCATTTTTTAACGAGATTGACACAGGAAAAGAACTATGCTTAGGACTCCAGGTTCAATCCCCAGATTGTTGTTTCATTTTTTAACGAGCTTGCTACAGAGAGGAAAACTATGCTCAAAGTTTATGTTCATTTTTTAAAGAGCTTTCCACAGAGAAGAGAAAACTATGCTCGTGACCTCTATTTCATTTTTTAACGAGCTTTCCACAGAGAAGAGAAAACTATGCTCATGGACTCTCCTTGATCATGGCTTCCAAGAGAATAACGCTCTGGAAGGACACCATTTCAAGGTACAAAACTCTATCATGGCTTCCAGGAGATCTTCACTGGATGGAAGAAATCACTTTGGAAGGAACACATGTCGGGGGCCACAACAGAGGTAAGGATATGAGGCTCCAATAAACCTACCTAAGAGATCACCATGTCAACTACTGGATCCAAATCATCAGAAGTTGAATTCATGGGAGACAACACCACATAATTGACATGTGGCAGGGGAAATATTGTCTTCATATAAGAACCATTTAGGGAGGTAATCCAATCAGGACCGATCAACGAAAGTTGATCAATAGTCACCATTCTTACATCATGTGGGAAAGATATCACACGAAAAAGAGTGGACACAATATCTCTCATGGAATAGACATAATCCCACCCAAGGAGCAAAGTGAAATCCAAGGGGTCTCGGACTACCTTGACATCAATAAAGACAGTTTTCCCTCCCAAAGTTATGGGAAACTGAGGAAGGGTCCCTAAAGGTTGACTAGTTCTTATGTTAAAAACTAACAAATTTTGTGCAACCAGCACAAGATGAGGACAACCCAAAGCGCGCCAAGCAACAGAGGACAAAATACTAACGATCGCACCTTCATCTATCATCATTTGAGGAACATCCTGACCCCAAACCTGCACTGTAATATGGAAAGAAATGTGGAGGGAAGACGAGGTCCGGTTAGCGCACCCCAATAAAAAAGGATGGCCTCATTACTTGGAGGGGGTTTTGCAAGAGAAGGAGGAATGCCCCCCATCACGGTAGATTTTGTATCAACGAGAAAAATGTGGGCAGTATCGGGTTTACTCTCTAGAGGGAGAGTAGGATCGATCGATGATGGGATCGGATCGACCACGCTACAACTCTTTAGAGGAAGAGTGGGATTGAACGATGATGTAACCGAAATAACCACTTTGGCACTCTTCGGATGAAGGGTGGGACTAACCGAGGAAGGGACTGGAGCAGTCACTTTGGCACTCGTCAGAGGAAGACTGGGATCTATCGATGGTGGAATCAGATTGACCACTTGGACACTCTTTGGAGGAGGAGTGGGACTGACTGAGGAAGTAACTAGATCAGTCACTTGGGTTTCACTTTTCAGAGGAAAAGTGGGGTTGATCGTGGACAGGATAGGATCGGTCACTTTCGGTTCACTCTATAGATGAAGAGTGGGGTTGACCAATGATAGAACTGGATCAACTACTTTGGTGAGTGGTTCAACCGAGGATGAAACTAGATTGACCACCTGATCAACCAGATTGACTGGAGATGGAACTGGATTGACCAATCCATCAACTAACGATGGGTTGGGAGAAATCTTACGATAACCTTTTGGAAGTTGAAGTTTTTCCAAAAGAGAAGAAGCCTCATCCATATGAGGACAAAGGTGAGAATAATGATCACCTTTGCATAACATATAAGGGAATTTGAGAGTTTTCTTCTTCTTATCAACCTGAATGTCACTAGTTGATGGGGCATCACCAGCATGTCTAGCAGAGGCCGATGACATGGAAGACCACATTTCTAATACCTTGGGAATACTAGGGAAATCCCTCAGAAAATGGTCACCCTTACAAATACTTCAAGGGAATTTGGGTTTCATATTCTTTATTTTAATCTTATTGACCTCATCAACACTCCCAGTACTATTAATAGCAGTTGGTTGCTTGGATCCAACATCTGACGTTGATGGAACCTTGGTATTTCACGGGTTCTTATTCTTCTTCTCTTTTCATTTCTTCTTCTTCTGATCAACCTGGCTACTTGCTTTAGAGCTTTCACTAGGTGAAGAAGGAGAAAGGGAAGGAGAATTAATGGGTGGAAAAGGAAAAGAGTCAACGTGAGGGTGATGTGTGGGTGGTGTACTGACATCTAAAGTGTTAGGTGTAGTTGAAGCACTGGGAGGATTTGATATCACAAGAGTGGGGAACAACCAAACTTGTAATCCGATGGTGAGTCCCAGAAGACTCAGTGTAGAAATGTATGGAGGACCAAATTTTTCGAAAGAAGGAAAGGTGTAAGGTTCCCCGGAAAGATGGGTTCCTCCATTGGTACTCTAAATATTTGATGCCATTAACACTGACTCGACCTAATTTCCACTAAGTAACACGAACAACACACGATATGAATTTGAGAAACAAACAATCAAACAAACCTTCCCACAATGAAACCACTAGTTGGTGATGAAATCCAACGTCGCGAGATCAAAATAGTAAGGGGCAGGGATAGAGCGGGTGGATCAGTTACGTTGATGACCTACTTAACAGACTTACACCTTGGTGCAAGCTCCCACGCAGTAATTTTGGATTTACCCTCCAAGGAGCCTGGGTGAGTTTGACCAACGTTTGTTCCAGGTACAGTGAGACTTCTCTTCACCGTCACCTTGTGTGAGACCCTAAATATTATGGCTACTAAGGTCACCAACTCGCAGTCAGCCTCTGGGAAGGTAAAGTCGACAGTCCAGTCCGAACGTATGGGCAGGATAACAAGTCTGAAATCAACTCGAGAGGCTCCCACACATAATCATGGGTATACCCTCAAGTGACCCCCAATATACAATCTAACTACCATGAACAATCAAACCACGAAGGGATAATCTTCGTAGCTCTCCCGAACGCGACCTCGTGCATAACTCCCGTGTGAGAGGGGGATCCCAAAAATCCTATACGACAATTGGATTTTCTCTCCTTATCACAAGATGCTAAGTTTGTTTGATATCTTTGGAAAATTATCCTTTCAACCTATTCCAAATCCCTACACCTTAAGCTAATGTAGGTTTGCTAACAAAGATGTATAAAAGTCTGATAAATTTTAATTAAGCATTGATTTTAGTGGTTGTTGTTTACTCAGAGGTGTATGAGAGTGAAAACTGATGATATTATGACTCAGTTCCCAAAACATGCATAAGAAATGATAAGCAATCTTTTCCTTCAATGAATGTTTATTTAAGGTAAGGAGAAGGATTTTCCTTTCACTTTCAAGCACTAAGATGCAATGACCTCATGCAATAGTCCTCAATGAAAAATCCAATACATTGTTACAATGTTTATATGTGACTGATAATCAGTTGATGTAAAGCCTCCTATGTTAATCAAACGTCAAGATTAGTGAGATTTAAGCAACTGGGAGAAAACTTCACATAAACAAAAACATGCCCTCTTTGTGATCAAACAAGAAAAAGAAAACCAAAGACTCAAAAAGAAGGAAAAATGCTTGGACAAGATGACCTCAAAGATCAAATGGAAGGGTGCATAGACCTTTGAATCTCCTTACAAAGGCTTCTACTTAGTCAGATAAATGAGAAGAAAGAAACAAGTTAACTCTAAACCAACAAAGACAAAGAGTGACTTCTAGGTAAGGAAGAAAAATATCAAAATTCCAAACAAAAAGAGATCAATCCTTAGAAAACAAGGTTTTGAATGCCAATATCAAGATGAACTGAGATTATGAGACTTTGAGCAAGTGCAGAAAACAAAAACTAAACTCAGAAATTGAAAACCTAGAGGATTTTTCACAGAAAAGGGGGTAGTTCTCTAGTGTAAGGGGCACCAAAGCGTTCCAACGCTTTGTGTAAGACCACCAGGGAGTGTTTTCACTTTGATAGCAGGGGCAGGGGAGCTCTCTGCTTCAAAAGTTTAGAAAAATGCCCAAAAACTCAAAAAATCAAGCAAACTCAGCAAATCAGGGTGATCATGATGAAATAAAGAGGAAATCAAGCAAATATAAGAATCAAAGAGATAGTATGGAGAGGGTCAAATGAGTGGGAAAAGGGACAAAACAAGATCTGGGAATGGAAACAAAAATCAGAGCTCCTCCCCAGTGGAGTCGCCAATTTCTGTTACAGGTGAATCCTCCTGCGGAGAAGCGGATTCCCTCTTGGTCTCTAGACTCCTAAGGCCAAGACAAAAAAGTGATTAACATGGACACTGACATCCTTTTATATATAATCAAGCTAACATACAAAGGAGAAGAAGAAATATATGTACCTTGTTAACGACATTTGTCCTTGCAAAGTCCAGGCTGGGCTTCGATTTTGAGCTCCTTGATAGGTCCCGTAGAACAAACAAAGATACGATGGACTTCCTACTCTACTAAGATTATCTCAAATATAGATCCATCTACTGCAAACAAACTCATGGAACAAACATAAGTCTGAAAGAAACAGGCCAAGCATTGATATATTGATGAGAATAAGTAAAAGTACTTACAATCCTTTGATGAAGGTGCAACAAATTCTTCCAGTCCTCCTTGTCCAACCCCTTTTCTCAAGTAATATACACTAATTGCTTTGATGAAATCTCACGTATGATATCAAAAGTGTCACATCTCCAATCTCTTATTTCCATATCACTTATAGGATCATAAGTTTGGTATCAATCTCTAGTCTCTATTGTTTTCTGTATGTTGCCTATGAGATCATAGGTTTCATACCTTCAATCTTTTTCATTTCACCTTTCACCATGAGAAGGCCTCCTTATATAAACTTGGAGAGGCCCAATCACTTGAGAGATATTTGGGATAATTTGAGGATTCCTCTCCTTCAGTTGAGGATCCTCCCTAAGATCATGCCTTGATCCAAGATTCGAACCCAACTACCTTCAGATATTGAGGGGATTGTCCCTTGATTTCCTCCAACAAACCAAAAAATCACTCAGAAAGGGTAGCGCTCCCCCAAAAGGGTGAAAAAAGCACTCAAACACTCCCCCCAAGAGGCCTAGGGAGCGCTAGCACTCCCTGACAGTGGATAGGGGAGCGCTCCTCTCCAAAATCCATTTTTGAGTGGTTCTTTCATTGGAAAAAGGTTTGTACTCCCTGTCAAGTGATTTCTCTTCTTCCAAACTAGCCTTTGAGGTGTCTTAAGTGTCCTTGTGATGTCATTAGAGGCATGACATAAGCAATATGGAAGTGTGATGTTTGTGACACTTGTGGACAAGATGCGACACTTACAACACTTGTAGTGATGACACTTGCGACACTATTGAAATGAGTAATTTTGATGTGTAACAACGATAAGACTCCTCATTGTTTCCAATACCTGGTTTGTTGAACTAGTATCACTTTGATGTTCTATGTTTCTATGAGGCTCTCAATTATTATTTCCTTCAGATTTGTTTTCTCGTCCATTCTGCGCTCGCATATTTACAAAAAATTTTGAAACAATCTATTTGTAACAATGAAAATATTTTGTTTGTTAGATTTTTCATTTAACATAATAGTTTTTTGGTGAACCCTTAGAAATAAGTATTCTAACGTACAAGTCTCATACCATATGTAATGAACCCCATAATCCAACAAAAAAAAAATAAAAAATTGTTCAGGTAATAAGACTTTAAATATGATTATTATTTTCAACTTAGATTCATCTCATTGTCGCAAAACTTGTTTAGTGTCATCAATTATTTGGATTAAGAAGTTTTATATCGACTTTTGTCTCCATTCCAATGTCATATCTTAAGTTAAATTTCTTAAGTTAAGGACTTAGAATGATATCATTTCCACTCAACCTTATATGTTTGAAGGAACTCAAATGCTTTACCAACAAGATAACATTTTCCTAGCGTAAAATGATATTAATGAAATATTTTACTTTACTTAGAGTCTAACTATACAAGGCGTATTTCTAGTCTTTCGTGGAAATTTCTATATAAATAAAACATGATCCAACACACTATTATGTTTTAGGGTTCTTATTTCATCTTACCTAATGCTATGATCTTAGGGTTTCATAGCGCTCTTTACAAGGTAAGAATTTATATAATAGAGAACATTGAGATGTCAACCCATGAACACATGCAGTGGATTAAACTAATCATTGAAGGTTTGAGTTAATGAGATAGATTTAACCTTTACGATCTATCATAACCTTGTTCTAACAACCTAGAAGCACATGGACTTAACCACCCATCCATTTTCATGCAAGTGTAATCACATGGTTGCTCAAACGACGAGGTAAGACATGTACTTGGGTTCTCAGATCATGGTATTGAGCACTGGTCTCGGGGTTTTACTCGAGCCACAAACCGACAGTGAAGTTGGACACCTTCCATCCTTTGGACTCTTTGTGGGGTTTGGATTTATCTTTTACGGTTTCTACTACTAAATGAGACCCAATCTTGACGTTTTTCCTGGAACGAAAAGATCAACTTCCATCCCAAAACCAAGGCATAGGGTTCTACACTGTTTTTTTTATCTTGATGTAAATCAATTATCCATGAATACTAAGCATAATTGGTTTACTTATCAATACTTAGATGGGAACTATAAATTTACATTTGTTCATGCGTCTATGTGAGAGTATTTATCTGTGTGTTTCAAGTCCTAGAGGAGCGAAATATTTCTTGTTTAATTACAGTGACTCTCCCTGGTGTCTCTAGTTCTTAGAGAGAAAAATATGGTATAACTAATCCTCTTGATGTTTTTCACTTAATCCTCACGATAAACTAGTCAACTACTCTGGTTCAATACCCAATAGTCTTAAGAATATTTAGAGAATACACCTTTGTTGTTACAATCGATTTTTCTCTTTTTCTTCTCTTTTTATAAGTAGATCATGTCCATACAAGGATATTATAGATTTTTAGGAACTCATAATTTTTACAGGAATAAAAGCTTCCTGAGTTTTTGTTCATGAGACAGTATAACTAACATATTATAGTCATTATAGTTCTGATTTCTCTTACCTAGAAGGGAGCCTATAGGAGGCATTCTCTTGGGATTAAGTTGACTACATGTTCGTTAAATTACAAGGAATTTTTTCCAGAAAGCGTTGGATAGTAAAACCCTCAGTTTACATTACAAAATTTATTTTGGTTTTGCCTCTCGTTAAATCTACCTTTTCATTTTGGTTGTGGGTTTAACCCAATGAAGTTCGCTTCAATTTTCTTTAATGAAATAAACCATGCATACAATATATATTTCAGTTGAACTTTGTACCAACTCCGGATTCTCATGGATATGATTAAACATTCGATTCTATTATGCATTACCTAAGTTTCGTCTGATCTTTTCTTTTTTGAAGGAGGATTCATGCATAAGGTTTTGGTGATGGTTCTTCTTATTTTATTTTTCCTTGGTTAATTTTTTATTATTTCAACTTTTGATATTTTTATGGGTAAGACAGACTCGAATTCATAATAGCTTCCAGTACTGTACATCATATATACTTACTATGATTCAACGTAGATCAACATTTTCTCTTTTATGTTATGCGTGGGTTATTCTAGCATAAGTTTTCTATAAAAAAATATACCTATTTTCATTATGTTCCAGATCTATATACTGATGTAAAGTATAAGTATAGCTTGTGTGTTGACTTTGTTATAATCTATATGTATTTATGCGACATTTACAATCATTTTATAATTATGGTCCTTATATCCATCAGAAAAGAGAAAAACTTCGTCTGTGTGTTGATGACTTCACCCAGATTCTCTAGGTATAACCCAGAAAAAAAAAAAAAAAAAAAACTCAGATAACTAAGTTCTTTGTGATTTCATTCTTCATTGATTCATTAAGTAACAGATTTGTTTTGAAGAAAGTTATAAGGAAAAATGTATGTTGTGTAGGTCATGCGTTCATTTAAGCTTTATGCACTCTGAATCACAGGTAAGGTTCGTTACTTCACAAAAATTAACGATATTCTTGATTTTTCTCTCTACAGGTAACGATCAAGGTCTGATTTCTGGGGTGCCAAGAGGGTTCAAGGTACTCAAGTTCTTCTTGCAGACCAAAATTTCTAGTTTCTTATTCAAGAAGACCATGGTTCTCAACTTGTAAATATTTACTCACAATAGCTTCCTCTAAGGGAACGCTTTTCAATTAAAGATACTGAATGTTGATTCTATAGTGAAATGATTGATCGATTTCCATGTATAAGCTATCAACTTAGATATTCAAAATTTAAATTAAATCTATGTTGGCTTTCATCTTTAGGCCATTTTATAGATACCTATATTTTTCATGGTGTTTATTTATTTTTCTATATATTATATTGAGATATTTTAGAAATTCTATCGTAGTTATTATATATATATATATAGTCTGAAGGTTGATTTGTTTGTTAAGGGATCATCCATATAGATTCAAATTCTCAAAATTTACATAGAATGTAGTAAAGAATCCTAATTCAGAATTCTTCAATATATGATTGATGTAATTTTCTAATTGTATAGTCAATCAAAGAAATGTTTACTTCGTTTTACATGAATTTCTCTGTAGTATAAAATTTTATGAAGAGATCTGGATATATATATACACACACAATATTCCTCTCCTTGAGTACAAGATAATTTCCCAAATTCTAACCATATTTATAACTAACTAGCATACTTTAAAAAAAAAACAATTCAAAATTGACAGATGCATATCTAAATTCAAATCAGTGGAAAAAAAAGTGGACTTAGCCAATGTACCTATGTATAGTTCAGAAAATCATCATTTTCCTAACACACTGAGTGATCACACAAGAAACCTGTGTTTCCACAACATACTAACCAACTTCCTTCCTCCCACATATGTTGTATATATCCTTTTTACTTTTCCTAGGACTTTTCTTCAATCAATTTCCCTCCTTGGAAATTTGCAGCTTTATAAATACCTGATTTTTAGGGGTTGCCAGTGACAAAACTCCACTTCTAAAACTTATTAAGATCAATTCTTAGTTAACTCAAACATGTTCCCCACTCATAGAGTCGTAGTCAACTATTTTTAATATGGTTGTTCCACTTGTTTCCTGCTTTAAATATATTAAAAATTTATGTCTCGTACATTTGTCCAAAGAGGATGGTTGTAATTCAAACTCTTACTCAATAATCACAAATATAGTATTTAAATGTCTTAATAATATCAAGTACTAATTTCCATAAATAGAAATTTATTTAAGAAAATAAAAATTAAATATTTTAATTGCTGAGGGTATCACACCATTTTCTCGTGGATGTTTCCTTGCTAAAGGTTTTACCATATAAAAAATGTCGTGTATCTTGTGTGTATTTTCCATTTTCTTTATTCTCCATTGTAAAATTGTTTCTATATGAACTTACAGGCTCAACAAGTGGTATTAGAGTTGGAGTGGTCGAGTTGTATAGGACATATCTCACTAGTTGTTGTAGTTTATAGAGTTGTTGAGATCAAGTGGGATTTTGATGGATTTTCGGAAATAAACATTGATTTGGTGCTAATGGTGAATAAATGGCTTGATGACATTGAAGAAGCTAGATGCAAGCAATCCGACTGGAGGTTGTCACATAGATATGGTGTGAATGTGTGAGAAAATTATATGCAAGGAATCCAACCATGAAAATAAATTCATATGGAATGATTCTAGGTGAAGGAGATGACCTTTGGAAAGAAGATTGTCTGTTGCAGGCATACGAGAGCGATGCCATTTTTTTCAAGTAAGGGAAAGCACAATTTATATCCATGATGGGGGTTTCTTCAACGAGGAAAATGTACCACTTGGTTGCAGAGGTGTGATCGAAGGAGGCTCAGTTTTTTGTACTAGATCGAAGGAAGGTTGCATTGCTATGGCCAGCCAGATCTCAGAGTAATCGAATTTATGTGGTGCATCAAATTGTGGTGGGAAATTGAGGAATGAGAGGGAGTTATATGAGACTATACTAATAGAGGCCATGTAATTGCATTGATACATGCCACGATATCAGTATTGAAAATTTTCACTAAATCGTTGTAGTAATGTGCAACCAAATCACAAAGGAGATTTAACATAATTGTAGTGGGGTAACTAGATTGCAAACGTGGTGTAACCAAATTGTAATGGTGCAACCAATTTACAATAGGGGTGCAATGAGATCGTACATTATTTTTTGATATATTTTTTTTATGGTTATAAGATTATGGCAATTTTATTTTTTAATAAAATCCTTTATAAGATTATGTTGAACCATTAAGAAAAATGGGAATAACTTGTATATCATGATGATTATAAGCTCATGTTAAAAGGGTGAATTCAAGTTTGGAATCAATGTTTTGGTTGAGAGTGCTTGACCATTGTTAAGAAGTGTATGATCTTCTAGTCTCGTTAATAAATTTGCAATGACTGTGCCAGGATTTGGTGTATGTTTTACCAGGAATCAAATAGTGAAGGTGTTGAATGCTAAGTTCGAGGTCAAGAAGTTTAATAGAAAAAATAGCTTCAATTTGTGGAAAAATAAGATGTGGAATTTGTTGGTGCATCAAGGATTGCACAAAGCATTAGCGGGTAAGAAAAATAGACTGGCAGGTATGACAGACGAGGAGTGGGAAAATTTTGATTGGAGAGCTCTTAGTACCATTTGTTTGTGTTTTTCAATTGAAGTTTTTTTTAACATCCTTGGACATGAGACAACAACATGATTATGAATCAAAATGGAAAGCCTTTACATGAAAAATTCCTTGACAAACATAATCTGCTTGAAGAGGACACTATATAGCTTACATATGCAAGAAGGTATGAAAATTCGAGATCATTTAAATGTTTTCAATACTCTATTGTGCTAATTATCTAGTATGGATGTCAAAATTGATGGTTAATATAAGGCAGTAGCGTTGTTGTGTTCATTGCATGAGTCTTGGGATCACTTAGTAACATCTATTAGAATTCACACAACAAACGCCTTTGATTATGATTTGGTTCTTGTAGCCTTGTTGTCCGAGGAGATGTAGAGGAAATTCAGTTCATAAACCTCCACATCAAAAGCAATGGTGGCTAGAGGTCAATTTACCAAAAGAGTGGAGGATTGATGCAGGAGCATCCTTCCTCCAAAATCAAGTGTGCTTGACTAGACCTAGGCGTCTTGGGTTTAATTCAATTTAATTGTGTAATTGATGAAAATTCCTTTGTTTGAAGGAATTATAGAAAACTTGTATTAGTTGTGGAATGCATTGTAATTGAGTTAGTTCTCAAGAGTTGTGATTACTTAGAGAGATATTGGGGTTGGCGGTATCTCTACTGAGTGCATTGTGTATCTAGAATAAGGATTTAGTGGATCTAGAGGATCCTAGGGATTTGTATGAGGCTTTTTTCGATCTGAAACAGATTGTAGATTCAGAAGTCATCTATATTAAAATTGTAAGACTACATGTATGAGAGGGGTGGCCAATTTAAATGAAATCAAGCCAATAGCGGAGAGAATGTTGAGAAATCCATTAAGAGGCCATATGTATTGCTGTGTACAATATATGTACAATTGTATGATGGGAAATCACTCTTTTTCAAGTGTTATATATGGAGTTGATCAATTTACGATATTTGTGTGGATTATGTGTGTGTTGAATCTCTATAGGACTGAATGTCGTGCAAGTGTAAATATTAAAGAGGTGAAAATTCTCTTCTTGAATCGTATGTGCAGGTATCGAGTTGAAATAACACGTATGGATCGAGATGTATTTTCTATCACGACAAGATCAACAATGATCCTTTAAATCGAGCAAAATCGAGGAGGAACATAGTATAAATTCAAACTCTATGCGTAGACAAGGCTAAGCATCGCGAGAAAACCCCTTGGAAGGCGTAGAAGAACAACATCCATGGATTAAGATCAAAATTTGATCATGACCGTTGATGGTGGTGCCTAGGGTTATAACTATGCATTGAAAATGGATGGCTGAGATTAGATCTCAGAGGGAGGTCTATTTAAATGGACGGCTATCATCCATCCCAATTTCGGGATCCGAAGTAGTGGTAAATACTTTCGGAGTAGAGTAGTTGTATTATGCGTTAGTAGAGAAAGGAAATGGGGAAAAGTCCAATCTATGGTGTAGATCAATTAGAGAAGAGATCGACGGTTGTGGTCGTATTTCAGAGTAACACTTTTGGAGTGCACAACAGTGGAGAACTCCAAAAAAGGAAAAGAGATGGATGATTGAGACGATTTCAAAGTGAACCAGAGGGTAGATATGAAGAAGACATGTGTCCATGTTTGAACGATCCAAACTTGTGATCCAACAGTTCATATTAATGAAGGTATATCCAATAGACGGTCGATATGGATTCAGAGTGACCATGGTCAAGGTTTAAGGAGAGAATGTATGGTGATATCCCATTTGTTGTCAGAGCACAACCATCAGAGTCAAGCAGTTGGAGTAACTCTAATAGAACGACCACGATGAACGATGGAGATACATTTGGGATGACACAAGTCATTGTTGAGGGAGACACGTGTGGCGATAGATGATTGGTGTTTGGAATAGAATTATCAGAGTCAGTTATTAGCAAGAACTTTGACAGAGCAATGTCGACCAACGACTCAGATATAATCGGGGTTAGATAGATCAATGTCTTAGGAAGAAACACGTGGCAAGTCACGAGAGTGACACGTGGTAGCTAACAGGAACCAGATGTTGCACTAGTGAATGAAAGTGTGCCATGTGGTAGTGACAATGACGAGTACAAAGGAGACCCGTTGTAGGCACATACAAGTTGAATGATAAATAATTGGCATAGTGTATGTGATGGGTGATGATTTGTGACCATTATATCTTACAATAGATAAACGATGGAGGAAATTCAACTGTTCGGAGTCTGAGAGGGGGAGAAATACCATTGGAGTGATAGTTTGGGAGTTTCACAACTAGAAGGAGTCTGATATAGAGGCCGCTGATGCAAAGCAAGGTGAAGCTCGTCCGACAGTTAACCATAATTGCTCGATCAGGAGACGATCAACGGAGAGGAGAACAACTAGAAGACTCTCACAAGAGATCATGATCGTCCATACTATGACGATTAATGGTGGGAGACGATCGTTTTGAAAATTTTGATGGTCTGTAGAAAAGCTAAGTCCGAAAGTGTATAAGCTCGTGGTTATGGTTCAAGGTTCTATGGAGATGAGAGTTGATCGAGAGTGCCAATATTTGTTGTGCATAATAGGGAATTGTAGAACTCTGTTAAATGCGTTTTGGGATCGTGAGTTAGTATTTGCAGTAGCTCGATCTGAGCTGAGCTGAATTTTGATTTTGAGAATTATGCAAGTGTGGGTTTTAAGGTTAGGAGGTCATCATTTTTTGTATTAGAGTGGGAAATTTAATTTTCCTGTGTAATTGATCGCAGGGGATGAAATACCTTAAATGAAAGAAGTTCATTTTTGGTATTAGAGTGCATTTTTCTCTGTAAATTGAAGTGGAAATTTCCAATAGGAGATTGAATCCAACACAAAATATGATTTGATTTGGAGGGGAGAATGCATAGAGGAATGCATGAGAAATTGCAGGTGTTGTGACAAGGAGTTGTCCAATCAAGTGCATTGAATGTAGGAGACAGGATTTCAGACACATATTGTAGGTATTATGTTTTTATCTATGGGTTTTAATTAACAATGTTAAATGTTAATTATAATGTAGCGGATGAAGGAGAAGGGTAATGATTGATAACCCTTACAACTAGTAGAGTCGTGACAAAGAGTGAGAATAGATATTAAGTGAAGAATTTGTGGCAGAACCTTACAGTAGTAGATGTTGTAACATTTCCAGTTATATATTGGAAGTAAGGAGAACAAGTGGATGTTCTCAAGAGGAAGTGAGAAAAAGTGCAGAAGCCAGAGAGGAGCAAAGAGATGCTCATAGGGTTCTAGGAGACAGAACCAGTGGATACCAAAAGGCCATATCTCACGCAGAATCTTGGTGAGGTATTGAGTGGAAAGTAGAGGAGACTTTCTATAGAGATAGGCTTGATGCAAATCACGGTGGACTAGGAAGAATTCACAAAGGTAGAGGTGAAAATTACTATTGACGTTCATTATATAGGTTCAAGAAGAAGCCAAAACAGAGGAAAGGATAATTCCAAAGCATATGGCATAAGAAGGATGAGTCAAGAGGAGATTGACAAATAAATTTCTATGTTAAGGATACAACTCAGTTACATTGGACAATTTCTACAGACGAATATTGAGGAAAACCATATACAAGGATGGAGTTTAAAGAAGAGAGTCAAGTGGCTTGTGATGCAATTATTTGTAGGGAGTCTAAGGAGAAGCTTGAGGAGCTTGAAGCATAGGTTGAATACTTTACTGAAGAAGGAGAAAATCACAGCAGCCGAGTTTGGGTAGAGGTCACTAACAGAACAAGAATTTCACTTTTGTTAACAAGAGGAAGGAGATATCCTTGGAGAGGATAAGGAAGAAGAGAGACTCATTGAGTTTCTCATGAACTACTTGGAAATTTTATATCAACATGAGGATGTGTTGAAAGAGGGCGAAAATGAGGCTAGCAAGCCTTATGTTTTTTAATCTGATGATTTGTGTATGACTACAGGTTTTTCACGAGAAGAAGTTGGAAAGTCATATGGAACTATCATAAATATTGTTGAAGATGGAGATGTGCTTTATGAATGCATAGTAGCATAACCAAATATGAAATTTTTTATGAAGGAGGATGAGATAGTCATATCATGAAGGTAGCCAAGGAGAGGGCTACACACAACTTGCAAATAATTTTTTTGAGAAGGTAGATGCTGATGAGAGTTTGATGAGGTGTTTAGACCAGCACAAGAGGATGATGCCAGTAGAGGTGGATGAGAAATTTGATGCTGCATTGGAGTAGAGAAAGACAATACTGGAAGAATCAGTAGAGACTTTATAGTCTCATAATTCTACAATTGATCATGGGTTTGTGTTTGCATGTGATGATGAAAGAAAAGGAAGACATATTCATAATTATGTCATAGAGAAGGAGGAGACAACATTGTCTCATGAAGATGACCAATACCTAGATCACTTTTTATCAAGTGATGCAGAAATGGAGGAGAAATTGCACGAACTTGTTGTTGCATCAAACAAAGAGGATTTTGGATGACAACACTCTGATATGGTGCTCACAGATTTTGAAGGAGAGCTAAGGATGTTGGAGGACTGGTTGATCAATTCAAGAATTGATAAGAGAGATTGCATAATTAAGAGTACTGCAAGAATCCTGAAGATATAATTCAATTTTTTATGGAGGAGTTGGATATATAAAATAATTTGAGATGGATATCTGAAGAAGACATGCAACAACCATCCAACAACAACAACAACAAATTTCAACAACAATTTTCCATTAGTATGTACCAGCAAGAGGAAATATTGGACATTGATATTGAAGAAATGAGGATGTTGATGGTGAATGTGTCTTCGTCTGATGTTGATGTTGATCTTGATGGTGAATTTTGATGGTGAATGTTCATTGACAAGTCTGATGGACATCGTCTTCTCTTAGATTAGTGTCTCAGGACGAGACACATGGCAAGTCACCAGAGTGACACATGGAAGATAGCAACAACTAGACATGGAACCAATGAATGAAAGTGTTCCATGTGGCAGTGATGTGGATGAGTACAAAGGAGACACATGGCAGGCACCTACAGGTTGACCGATAGAGACTTGATATAGTGGAAGCAATGGGTGATGATTTATGACCGTTAGATATTACGATAGATCAATGATGGAGAACATTCAACTATTCGGAGTCTAAGAGCGGGATAAATATCGTCAGAGCGACAATTTCAGAGCAATGCAACTGGAAAGATTTTGATAGAGAGGATTCCAATATAAAGCAAAGTGAATCCAGTCCAACAGTTAACCAGAACTTTTCAATTGGGAGACGATCAACGACGAGGATACAATCTAGAATACTCCGACGAGAGATTAGGATTGTCCATCATGTGATGCTCAACGATGGGAGATGATTGTCGTGAAAAGTACGATGGTGTTTGGAGAAGCTAAGTCCAAACGTTTATAAGAACGTGGTTATGGTCTAAGGTTCTATGGATATGAGAGCTGATTGGGATCCGTAATGTTTTTTTCACATAACAGAGAATTGTGGAACTCTGTTAAATGAGTTTTGGGACCGCGAGTTGGTATTTGCAGCAGCTCGATTCGCGCTGAGTGGAATTTTGATTTTGAGAATTTTGTTAGTGTTGGTTTGAAGGAAGAAAGTGTGAAGGAATATTTTGGTGCTACAACAAAGTAGGGCATCTCAAGAAAGATTGTTGGAAAAGGAAATAATCCAAGGATGACTCCAAAAATGAAGTAAATCTGATTGAATCAAGTTGAGGTATGGTTGATGAAGTTTTATTTGTTTGTAGTATCTGACAATATTAAGAGGAATGGTTGTTAGATTATGGTTCTTTCCATCACATGTGTTCACATAGAAGTTGGTTTTCATCTTACCAATCTATAGATGATAGTGTATTTTTTTATGGCAAATGAGATTTCTTGTAAAACTATTGGTATTAGGAACATTAATATTAATATGTTTGATGATATTGTAATATTGTTAACAAATGTTAGGCATGTGGAATTAATTAAAAAGAATTTGATTTCTTTGGGAGTTTTGGATTCTGGTGGGTATAAATATACAGGTCAAGGTGGAGCACTGAAAGTGTCCAAGGGCAGTTTGGTGGTAATGAAGGATGAAAATATTAGGAACCTTTACAATATGGAAGGGAATACTAAAATAACTGAAGTAGCAGTGGTATCTAGGGAAGCAAGTGCATTTACTTGTTTCTGGCATGAGTGACTTGGCCATATGGGTAAGAAGAGGTTGCAGGCTTTGGTAAACCATAAGTCACTTCCATAATTTCAATATTTGAATTTCTGCAAGTTTTATATCTGTGTTGGTTATGGTGATGAAGTTAAGGGATGTAGATTGTGGGATCCCACTGCCCAAAAAATCATAATTAGCAGAAATATTTGCATTGAATAGTTAGAAGTAGTTCATGATCACAAAGAGGTATTTTTTTGTAAACTCAGAGAATCATTGTATGGCCTATAGGTACCCAGGAAATGGTACAAGATGTTTGATTATTTCATGGTGAGACAATTTTTTTAAATAAATGACTATATAACCATTGTGTTTATCATACATTCATTATATTGATGTTATTTTTTGATGATATTATTGTTGGAAGCTAAAGCATGATTGAGATCAACAGTTTAAAGGTTGAGTTGGATAGGACATTTTAGATGTAGGACCGAGGATCAACAAAACAAACCTTGGGCATAGAAGTATACAAAGATGAGAATAATGGTAAGTTGCGGTTATAAACAAAAAAAAAAAAAAAAACATGTGGAGAAGATACTAATGAGGTTTAGTATGAACATTGTGAAACCGATAAATATCTTTTTAGCTTTCGCTTGTAAGCTTTCTTCAAATTTATGTCCTAGTTACGTGGAAAAAAAGATTTTGCCTCATATATCGTATGACAGTACAATAGGAAGTATGTATGTGATTAAATGGTCGGGCTTAAATATTTCACATGCACTAATTGGTGTTGTTAGTGGAGACATTGAAAATCGAGGTAAAGAGATTTGGGAATGGGTGCTTTGGTATCTTAGAAGCACGAGTATTACATACAATGGTTACAATGATTTAGTTTGTGGTTATGCTGATTTATAGCTTTCATAAGATCTGGAGAAGAGGAGATCCACCTCAGGTTATGCCTCACATGGATGCAAGGATCTAGTGGATAAGTTTGGACACATACATGATAAGGTGTTATGCGATAGTCAAAGTGTCATGAATTTGACTAACATTCCAGTGTATCAAAATGGAACAAGTCAACATTTTGTAAGACAAGTTACTAATTGAGGTGGAGTGGTTCATTCGAGAAAATTGTGCAGACGTGTTCATGAAACCAACTTTGTTAGAGAATTTGTGGTGGTGTTTGGATTCTCTTGACTTGCAGAGAAGGTGTTGAATAAAAAGGGAAAGGTATCAAGTAAATTCTTCTCAAAGTGGATATTGTTGAATTGATGTCAATAACTTACCAAAAAGGTAGGGAACGTGTTCATCCAAAGATTGGTTATGGAGGTTTCTCTTTCCCATAATTTATGAAAACTAATTAACAAAGGACACAATGTGTTTGGTCAAATCTTATTATTCTAGTCTTCGTCGAAACAAATCAACCCAAGATAGAATATGTTTGTTTTCTCATTTAATGAATCGATTTCATGAAATTGTGGATGGATGATTATAAATATGTATCCCATAGAGGCACATAGAGGGTCATGGGTAGTCAGCGTGTTGTTGGGTTTTGTAATCTCATGTTTTGATTAATAAAATATTGATTTCCATTGTCCCATGGATGTTTCCTTGAGAAAGGTTTTACCACGTAAAAAACACTCGTATCTTGTGTGGATTTTCTATTTTCTTTATTCTCCAGTGTAAAACATTTTCTCTCTGAATGTATAAGCTCAAGCCAAAAAAAAAAAATCATAGATTATTTTTTTAAACACAATCCCTCGTAATGGAAAAAAAATGTCCCTTTACTTGAAAATAGGCTTCAAATCTTAGTTTTCCCTTGAAAATAGGCCAAAATGATTCATGATGAAATATATTGTTTCACTATTTATATCTAAAAATAGTAATAGGTTTTTTAGATAAGGATAAATATAATGTATTTAAATAATATAAAATATTTTCCAATCTTAAAAAACTATCTTACAATTTCAAGTTCTGGCTATAATTCACCCCTAAAAATACCAAAATACGATGTTTAGAATTATTTAATTATAACTTTCAAGTTTTGGGTATAATTCACCACTAAAAATACCATGTTTAGAATTATTTATTTTTGTATGTGGTAGAAATTGTTTTATGTCAATATTTTAGTTTCTTCCTTTCTTTAATATTTTGCAACAACATTTAGACACCAAAATCTTACCTAAAAACTAACTTACACGAATTGATTTTGTGTTTTTGTGACTTGAATCAACTTACACGAATTGATTTTGTGTTTTTGTGACTTGAATCCTTGTTGTTCATATGCCGATGTTCTTTTGTTTCAACTAAATAGTGGAAAACTCATACTACTTTCATTGTTCTTTGTCACTAGAACTTGTAAAGGAATGATTGTTGTTTAATCCTCGAGAGCTTGCATTGGAGAGGTTGGCTAGCGATGGTTTACTTGCACAAGTTTGTTGTTGGAGTGGTGTTCACAATGTTGAGGTCTTGTTTGCATTGAATTGGTGGATTTATGAGCTTGCATGTTATTGTTTGTGTCTTTTTTCACTTTGTTTGCAATTCATGGTTTTCCATACTTATTGAAATAATTGTTAAGATTAAATCTTATTGGCTTCACAAGTATTTTTATTGTAGGATGAAATGAAGAAAAAATTAAGGTTATTTTTTAAATATTTTTATGTTGGATGAACAATTTATTTTACATGAAAAGACCATTTTTTATTTTATTTGCTTATATGGCTTTGGATGCTTAAAAAAATTAAAAAATCCTTCTCTTTTACCTTTTCTCATAGGTGAAAGGGTGTTTTTAAGAATAAATATCATTTTGTTTGAACAATTTTAATTCAATGAAAAGGTAGAGATTCTTAAAATTTACTTCCCTAGAATTTGAGTTCAATGAGCATTTTTTTTCTTTACTTTCCAGAACCATTTGTGTTTAATGATTATCATCATACTTTGCAAGAACCTAGGGAAGACCTTGGTGTTAGAATAATGAAGAAGCTTCTAGAATATATTAAAATTAGAATGTTGTTTTGAGTTAGTTTCATAAGAACTAAGATTGTGTTTGTGTTTGAAGGTGGCTTAAGATCCACATTGATATGATATGAGTGTGATATAGTCTATAAATGTAATTGATTTCTTTCATTAATCCAAGTTTTTTGTGAGCTTCGTCCCACTTTTGTGGTTTCTGTCTAGTTTTATTATGGTATCACGACGTGAGGAACCACACCACTTTCGGTTCATTGAAGAGAGTCTGCCCGCCATCATTTCTGAAGTCGTTTGCCATCGTTGTTGTCGCTACTTGTTTTCCATTCGTGTTCACTTCCATATGTTCGCTGACTTCTCTAATTGTTGTATAGATTGTGTGTTGTGTGCTACAAGATCTTAGTGCTCGATGATCCAGCCGTGGAGTATTCATTGTCTGTTGTATTTGCATGTCGGTTTGGAGCAGGGTTAAGGTTGTTGTTGCCAACGTTTTTAGAAGGAGTCACCGCTATTGAACAAATGTGTTCTCCGTTCGCGCCTGTGTGTTTTCTAGTGGAGTGATAATTGTTGCAGCCAATAGGAACTGTCGACTGAAGGGTATAGCCGCCACAAGTGTTCAACCATGGATCCGTCGACTGGAATGAGCCGCCACTGCCAAAAAAAAATGTTGGAGCTGTGAGCATCATTCTTTCATTGTGGGCATGCTCATGTTGTGTGCGTGTGAGCTGTGTGCTTGCAAGTGGAGTGCAGGATTCACTGTCACTGTTCGTTGCTATCTGTGTTGGTGTGTTCGTTGTGGTATATACAACCACCATCATAATTCTGTTGCTATCTGCATTGGTGTGTTCGTTGTGGTATATACAACCGCCATCATAATTCCATTGCAATATGCATTGGTGTGTTCGTTGTGGTATACACAGTTGCCATCGTAATTCTCCACCAGTATATACAGATCATTGTTGTCTTCATGAACTTATGAACCACTGTATTCGTTGATTCGATGAGCATGGACTTGTGTGAAGGGAGATTGCATGTTTGCTGCGTTGGAGCTGTTATTTGGAGTGTTGTGTGTTTCTTTTGCACCGTTTTGATTCATAAGACTATTGAGGAGGAGCTTGATGGGAGGTAAAATAAATCCAACAACACGTTTGCTTTTACTAATAATTGTTACGCCTGAAGATGAAAAATCCTCTTTTTGATTCTTATTTAAATGATTCCACTAAATTTGATGGTGAGAATTATGTAAACTGGAAGTTTAAGATGGCCACCATTCTAGAGGCATATAGCTTATGGATGATTGTCAAAGGTGATGAGCCCAAACCCACTTCTACTGCCTCGATTTCAGATTGGGATATGTGAGAGATGAAAGAAAAAGTGCTGATGCGTATGTCTGTAAAGGACAACATCATTACTCATATAAAAGACTGTAAAACTTCCAAAGAGATGTGGGACACTCTCAAAGGTTTGTATGAAACTTCTAATGCAAACCGGATTTTATTCTTGAAAACTAAGCTATTATCGAACAAAATGGAATCCAATGAAAGCAATCATGATACATCAAGTGGAGAAGAGTCTCCATAGAGGAGTAGACAAGATGAAAGTAGTGAAGGACCAAGGAGGTCATGACGACAAACTCAACCACCTATAAGGTATAAAGATTATGCATTGATGTCTCATGTAATGAATGTTGTAGAACCTTTAAACTATGATCAAGCAAAAAAACATGAAGAGTGGAGAAACTCTATGAATGATGAATATGATTCCCTTATAAAAAATCAAACATGGAAATTAGTTGAACTACCTGAAAACAAAGTCCCTATTGGAAGCAAATGGTTGTATAAATATAAATTTAAAGAAGATGGTAGCATTGATAAATATAGGGAAAAATTAGTTGCAAAAGGATATTCACAAAAGGAGCGAATTGATTACGAAGATACTTTTGCACCAATAGCTAAATTGAATACAATTAGAGTATTGATTGCCTTAGATACAAAACATAATTGGAAAATACATCAGTTAGATGTCAAATCTGCTTTTCTGAATGGTGATTTAAAAGAAGAGGTTTATTTGGTTCAACCTGAAGGGTTTGTCAAGCAGGAACATGAGCATCTAGTCTAAAGGTTAAGGAAAGCATTATACGGTTTGAAACAGGCATCGAGATCATGGTATGTAAATATAGATACCTTCTTTTATCAAAATTGGTTTGTGAAAAGAAAAAATGATCCGAACCTGTATGTTAAGAAAGATGAAGAAGGAAATGTTGCTTTAATATCTTTATATGTGGATGATCTCATTATTACAGGAATTGCATGCAAGTTAATTGAAGAGATTAAAATTCAGTTGTCTCAAAAAATTGAAATGAAAGATCTTAGCGAATTGCATTATTGTTTAGGAATTGAGGTTTGGAGAGAGCCTGGTAAAACATTGATCACTCAAAGTAAATATACAAAATAAATTCTTAGAAAGTTCAATATGAGTGAATGTAAATCTATGTCAACTCCCTTAGAACATAATGCAAAGTTATACATTGAAGATGAAACTAAAGAGGCAGATGGTACTTATGGTGGGAAGTTTGAACTACCTCACCACTACGAAACAAGACATTGCATACTCAATTAGCATCCTTAGTCAGTTCATGGCTAAGCCTTCAAAGAGTCACTGGAAAGATGCAAAGAAAGTACTTCGTTATTTGAAAGGAACAATAAATTTTGGTATTATGTATTTTGATGAATTTGATGTTGATAGGTTTTTCTGATTCAGATTGGGTAGGAAATCCTAATGATAGAAGATCTACCTCAGGCTATGCATTTCAATAGGATAGGGGGTTGTATAGTGGAGTAGCAAGAAGCAGCCTATTATTTCTTTGTCGTCAACAGAATCCGGGTATAAAGCCTTGACCAGTGCCACTTGCGAAGTTGTTTGGTTGCAGAGAATTCTTGCATATGTCAAAGAGGAGCAAAATGGTCCAACATGCATCAACTATGACAATCAAACTGTTATCAAATTGTCACACAATTCAATATATCATGCAATATCAAAACACATCGAGCTACAACATCACTTTGTGAAAGAGAAGATTGAATCAAACGAAATTGGTTTGATATTTTGTAATACCAATGATAATGTGGCTGATATATTCACCAAACCTCTTGGTAAACTCAAGTTTGAAATTTTTAGAAGCAAGTTAGGTGTCTTAGAAAATACGTTTCTCCATTAAAGGGGGATGTTAGAATAATGAAGAAACTTCTAGAATATATTAAAATTAGAATGTTGTTTTGAGTTAGTTTCATAAGCATGCTGATTGTGTTTGAAGGTGGTTTGAGATCCACATTGATAGGAGTGTGATCTAGTCTATAAATGTTATTGATTTCTCTCATTAATCCAAGTTTTTTGTGATCTCCGTCTCACTTGTGTGGTTTTTGTCTAGTTTTATTACTTGGATCCCCTTTGTGTCCCTTATGCATAGTGATTTGATCACACTGTGAAAGGATGTAATTTCGTGGTTGTTGAAGAGTTTTCTGGCTTAACAAGAAAATGAAAATTTATTATGTTTTTCTCCTTGATGTCATTTAACCCTAATGTGTTTAGCTGATTTTTCCCCTCCATGGAAAAGGTTGCAAAGCAAAAGAACATAGGAAAATGGATGGAATCTAATGGAGAATGAAATGTTGTTTTTCATATTGTTTCTTTACTGCACTTCAATTGAATAGCTATTGATAAGTTCAATGCATAACATAAATTAAACCTTACCATAACATGACAAATTAGATAATCTATATATAAATCATGCATTTAGTAATGATATCACTTCAATTGAATAGCTATTAATAAGTTCAATGCATAACATAAATTAAACCTTACCATAGATAGCTATTGATAAGTTTAATGCATAACGTAAATTAAACCTTACCATAACTTGACATATATATAAATCATACATTTATTTAGTAAAGATATCACATCAATTGAATAGCTATTGATAATAAGTTCAATGCATAACATAAATTAAACCTTACATAACATGACAAATTAGATAACCTATATATAAATGACGGATTTAGTAATGATATCCAAAGGTACTAACTCGAGGATTACTAACCATATAAACCAGCTAGTTGCACCTTTATTTAGCTCTTGGATATTATATTGCAAGTAGCTATGTCTTCTTGAGTTTTTTTACTAACATTCTCATGTTCAATCTTCATTTTCACCTCACATTTTACTAACATTCTTTTGTTGTTGTTGCTCACATTTTCAAGGTTCACAGTTACATTACTTAAGAAGACATAGCTACTTGCAATATAATATCCAAGAGCTAAATAAAGGTGCAACTAGCTGGTTTATATGGTTTGAATAATATTGCTCATGTATTAGAAATATCTGAGGTAAAATATTTTTAAAACTGTTGTTTGACTCTCGTTGCATTTGACAACTTTATTTCATGCGCAAATCGTGATTACATGTTTTTATGACGATTTGGAGAAAAGATCAGAGTTCCATGGATAGATTTTTTTTTGCTCTTGGCTTTTTCTCGACAAAACATTGATGGAAATTTTTTTTCTTTATATCTTTTTCCCTCATATATTTGTTTAAATTTTTCATTTCATATTGCATATTTTTGTGAGTCGGAGAAAATTCACATGAATATTACTCATTTTTAGAATGACTTTCATTCCATAAAATTGCAAAGAAAAACATGGGATTGAAACATATAAGATGAAAAATACCTGAAACTTAGATGGTCATGTTTAAATTCTTTCATATGAAGCCGCAAACACAAAGACCGAGCAACAAATATTCTTTCAATTTGACTCGCTAATGCTTCATGCTTTTACCCTTACCATTCCTCTTTAGTTAGTGCAATTGTTTTATGAAAAAATGCAGCAAGAAGAGGACGGTGACATACTTCCATTTTGTTAAACCCTGCATGAAATTATCATATGCATTGGAATGAAATTTTGTTGAAGAAATAGCATAAAGGACGCTCCACTTAATGACAATTTTTTGTATGTTTTCTTTAAATATTCATTGGATTTGGATTGATGGCATGGTTAAAACTTTCTGTGATATGGAGAGTTTGATGAGGTTTTTGATTAAGGGTATAGGAAAACTATCTCACGTTAAGCATGTTGCAAAATGTTGGAAACATGTCAACGAATTTTCCCATGCGTTCACATGCAAATGCAGATGCAGATGCAGATGCACGTGAGCGTGCGCATGCACATGCACAAGCATGTAATCTACTTATGAATTGTTCGTGTAACTATGTTATCTATTCATCTATTCATGATCAGTCTGTGTAACTGAGTGATAGATGTTATATATACAAGCATACCCATAGAGGTAGATGACAATGTGAGTACATTGTGTGAGGAGAGGATGGTTGTATGCTTGGGTTGGCTATTGTAATTCTCCCTTGAATAGAAGAAGACCGATAATCATTGCTCGTGGTTTTTTCCCGATTTGGATTTCCACATAAATCACAGTGTCAAGTGTACGAATGATGTGTTTGGTTTTATTTGTATTTGATCTTTCTTAGTTTATGCTCTGTTATAGATGCTATGTTTTGCTTCCGCTTCCTAACAAGTGGTATCAGAGCTCAGAGTTGAAGGAGCAGGGAGTGAAGGAGAAAAGAATCTGGTAGATGGATCGAAGAGTCGCGCCGAGCAGAGTGAAGTGGAAGTGGAGAGCTGAGGACGGGTTTTATTACATCGTCGCAGGTCATCCCTGGGACAGTGTGACGATAGCACACAAACTTTTGAAGTTTTCAAAAAGTACAAATCATCACGGGCCATACACAACACACAGTACGACGTCGTCACAAGCCATACATTGTACAGAATGTGACAACATCGTAGACGCATAGTAGTACAAGGTGCAATAATTTGGGTCCAAATTGTCGCAGGCTATACATTGACAAAGTGTGATGATTTAGAAATTGTCGCAGGTGATACTCATACAAGATGCAACGACCCAGAGAAAAATTTAAGTTTTTTTTGGCATGGTATGAAATTTGTGAAGAATAAATTAATGAATATGAGGTCATGCACATGTTGTATGAAAATGTGACTATTATTATATTGTTTAAAGGAGTGTTTTTAAGGCATAAGTGGGTGGAGGAGGTATATCCTTTATCCTTTAAAAAGGTGAATCCTTTATGTTTTAATAAAAGGTTTATATATTAAATTTTAGTATTAAACATTTTAATTAAAGTTTTGTTTTTTTGGAATTCAGTTATAATATAATAATACTTCTCCACTATAAAGAGACTCAGTTTTATAATCAGTGGTTTTTTGGAGTTTTTTCTGCTAATGGTGAAAGTGGAGAAATTCAGTGGTAAGAATAGCTTTGCGCTATGGAAGCTTAATATGCGGGATCTACTTGTGCACAAAGGATTGCAAAAGGCCTTGGCTGGAAAGTTAAAGAAACCAACAAGCATGACAGACGAGGACTAGGAGGATATGGATGCAAGAGCCCTCAGTATTGTTCGTCTATGTCTAGAAGATGAGGTATTGTTTAGCATCACTGAAGAGACGACAACAACAGGTTTGTGGACTAAACTGGAGTCTATATATGACAAATAACTTGTCAAACAAAATCTTCTTAAAGAGGTAGTGGTACAGCTTGCGGATGAAAAAAAGCACGGAAATTGTTGATCACTTGAATGTCTTCAATACTCTGATCTTTCAATTAACTAATATGGAAGTAAAGTTCGAAGATGAGGACAAGACAACTACGCTACTGTGTTCTTTTCCTAAGTCTTGGGATCATCTGGTCACAACTGTGTGGTTTAACACAACAGATGCCATTGCATATGACACTGTTGTGGAAACTTTGTTGTCTGAGGAGATAAGGAAAACATTCGGTATAGAAACCTCAACAGCAGAAGCAATGGTGGTCAGAGGTCGATCTACAAAAGGAGGGAAAGATCAGAAAGTTACATCTAGGTTGAAGTCAAAAGACAGTAAGGGTAAGACAAAATGTTGGTTTTGTGGAAAATATGGGCATCTCAAGAAGGATTGTTGGAAAAGACAAGAAGCATCCAAAGAGGACTCCACAATAGAAGCAAATTCAGCTACAGGTATGGTTGATGAAGTTTTGTCTGTCTGTTGTGTCTCACCACCTATGTTCTCATAGAAGGTACATGGTGATGATGGTTGAGTCACCATGAAATAAAAATAAATAAATAAAAATAAATTGTATTTACTTTAGAGTTGTAGAAATAATTTGATTGCATGTAAATGGGCATATGTCTATAAGACCTGGATAGGCATGTGTACCCCTAGTTTATCAGGTCACCTATGAAAAGTCTAGACATATATTTAGGTAGATTGAATATGTGGGGGGGGCGTGTATGTTAGGTTAACCTGGACTCAGTGAAAGAGTTAATGAGTTAAATATGTTTTTAGGTCAAAACAAGTGGTTTTTCGAGTCCATGTGTTTTGGGTATCTCATGGTATTGTGTCCATGGATTTTCATGTAATAAAGCCTATAAAAGTCTTGGTGAACTCCATTGTAAATGGGCTTGGAGGTAAGCGGTGAAGGCTTACTTGGCCGGTTTGGCTGGATTTGGTCAAAGTTGTTCGAATGCAAAGTTCAAGGTGGTGGGTCTATAGAAAGGTTGATGTGTTGGCAGGTCAATCAAGTGTTTGAGAATACATGATGAAGGTAAGTTCATATCCATGGAACTTCGAAAGTATTGCAATGAAGTTGGGATTGAATAGACATGTTCAGTAATGCCAAGTTGTATCAATAGTTGTGGATAGAAGCAGTTGTGCTATCTGGTAACTCGGTCACCATCGGTTGCAAGACAGGAAGATTCAGGAAGAGGTATGAATAGGTCATCTCGTAATTACTCAAATGTGAAATTATTCGGTTGTGATGCTTATCGTTTTTTATCATCTTTCTAGGTAGGACCCAGATCAAACAGGTAAATCTTTGATATGGTGATGATGTTAAGGGGTGCAGACTATGGGATCCTACTACCCACAAAATCATCATGGACAGAGATGCAGTGTTTGATGAATCTCCTTTTCTAAGGAGATGTATATAGAACAACCAGAACGGTTAGTTCAGAATCGCAATAGGTGATTTGTTTGCAAACTCAAAAGATTATTATATGGCCTAAAGCATACTAGGAAAATGGTATAAGATGTTTGATTCCTTCATGGTGAGCCAAATTTTACAAGAAGTGAGTATAACCATTGTGTTTATGATATATTCATTATCTTGGTGTTATATGTTATTCTTGTTGCAAGCACATGCATGGTTCAGATCAATAGGTTGGCTCAGTTGATTACGACGTTTGTTATGAAGGATTTGCGAGCAGCAAAATAAATATTGGGCATGGAAATACACAAAGACAGGAAATATGGTGAGCTTGGTTATCACAACATAAGTATGTGGTGAAGATACTCAAGAATTTCAGTATGAATAGTGTGAAACTGATAAAATCCCTTTCGCTTTCCATTGTAAATTCTCTTCAAGTTTATGTCCTAATTGATGAAGAAGAAAAGGGTTATAGGTCTCAAGTATTATATGCTAGTAGGAACTTTGATGATTGCGATGGAGAAATGGTCAGCATTTCATATGCAGTTGTGTTTTCAGTATACACATGGCAAAACCAGGTCAGGAGCATGGAAATGAGTGCTTCAAACACATAAGCAAAAGTATCACCCACATGCAGTGATTTGGTCTGTGGTTATGATTCATGATATTTGGACAAATGCATCGGTTTATTAGTCAGGTTACTAATGGAGACAGAATGGTCCATGCTGGAGTGAATCGTTCAGGCATGTTCACGTAATAGTATTGTTAGAGAAGTTGCGGAGCTGTGATGGTGTTTGGCTTCTCTTGCAAGAAAGGTGATGGATAAATTAATTAAGGGCACGATATATCAGGTAAATTGTTGTCAAGGTGGAGATTGTTGGAAACACGACAATGAATTTTCTCATGCGGTCACATGCAGATGCACATGCACATGCGTGTGCATGCAACCTACTTATGAACTATTCGTGTAACTATGTTATCTATTCATGATCAGTCAGTGTAACTGAGTGATAGATGGTATATATACGAGCATACTCATATAAGTAGACGAAAATGTGAGTACAATGCGAGTACATTGTGTGAGGAGAGGATGGTTGTATGCATGGCTTGGCTATTGTAATTCTCCCTTGAATAGAAGAAGAGCGATAATCATTGCCTGTGATTTTTTCTCAATTTGGGTTTCCACATAAATCACTCTATCAAGTGTATGAATGATGTGCTTGGTTTTATGCGTATTTGATCTTGCTTAGTTTATGCTCTGTTATATTTCTCAATTTGGGTTTCCACATAAATCACTCTATCAAGTGTATGAATGATATGCTTGGTTTTATGCGTATTTGATCTTGCTTAATTTATGCTCTGTTATAGATGCTATGTTTTGCTTCCACTGCCTAACACAAAATCCATCTTATTCATATTTGTTATAAAAAATTGATTCACTAAGACCATTGTTATTGATTATCTCTCACTTTCACTCTTGAATCTCCCAACAAAAACTGCTTCACAACTCCATTATGCATATGATTTGAAAGAGCATAAATTAATATAAAAATAAATAAATTAATAAAAACTTCTCCATATCGTAAACTTTTTATAATGATTCATTGAATAGGACTTCTTATGTTACTATGCGGACTTTTAACAAGAGAGCTCACGAAAATGGACATGCCATAGGATGGAGCCCTATGGAACCCCTTCAAGCTTATGCGTGTATTAGAGGTTCTATTGAAGATTTGCATTTCTTGTTTGAAGGTATCAAACCCAAAGGGAGAACCAATGTAAGTACTACAACTATATGGAAGACACCAAAGAGGAAGTTATATAATTGACAAAGGCGAGAAAAACGACCTCCATCTATGGAGATTAAGCGAGGGAGATGATATCGAAGAATGCACAAGTTCCGAGGCAAAAGAGAAGATTCCTACAACTTGCAAGTCATTGAAATGGAATGTATAAAGCGTAAGGTCATGTTGGCTTGCAATCATGAGAGGATGATTTTTTTTTTGGAAAATGTCTACATTTTAAATATAGTTATTAAAGGAATATTTTAGTAATCTATTTCAAAAATAAGAAAGAAATCATGTTAGATTAAAGAGACAAGGGAAGAGATAGAAGGTCAATAGTCACATGGTAAAATAAGAGTCATTTAATTTTGGATAAATGGAGCTCGTGTATTCACTCAAAGGTTATTTCTCTTTACATTGTAAGCTATTTTCACTTGTGAATCAGGAGGCCATTGTTAACCAAATTTTTAAACTCTTGTGATCTAGGTTTAGTTGTATATTATTGTCTCATCTCCCGATTCTCTTGGTGCTTGTGAGTTCTAACATTGTATCATGTGGAATATCATTTTCTTTCATTATTAATGATCATTCATCTTTCACATGCTTACAACTTGATGTTGGTGCTTGTGAATTGTAACATTGTATCACATGGAATATCTTTTTCTTGTTTTATTATTGATTACTTATTTTTCACATGCTTACAATTTGATGTTGAGCAAGCATGCTTTCAACAATTTATAGGTCATTCCCAATCCTTATAGTTTCTTTTGAGTTTTGTGTTTAGATAGTAGTTGGTGGACTACTCTCCCTACTCTTTATACTTCTCCTTTTTTTTTTAAATCAAAGTTAATATGGGGTGAATATTCTCTCGATGATTAGTAGACTATCATTGGTCCTTGGAGATTTTCTTAGGTTTGGTACTAATGTAAATGGGTGGATTATTCTCCTTGAACTCTCTACCTCTCCCCGTTGTTTTATTTAAAATCTATTCTTGAAGCACCCTTCCACAATTAATTAGGTCATGTTTCATTTGCAGTTTTCATTATATAGTACATATGTTCATTTATTAAAAAAAAACAAATTATAACTATCGAGCCGTAACCAAAGGGTTCACCATTTTCAATGAAAAAAAAAGGCCTATTGGACCCTATCACCAAGTGAACCTCTGAGGTTGTTATGGGAAATTTTACCTTGTCAATAAAGTATTGGTCCTTAGTAACAATCTAAATTACTATAATAACAACATCAAACTTTATAATTTAAAAAGAGAATAATAGACCATAACAACCACCTAAAAATAGAAATGAGAAAATAGATAAAGGTGCTACACAAAAAACAAAGTGTTACTAGCAAAATGACATTAACCACATTTCCACACAAGGATATGAAGAAATTCATATCAAGCACCTCAACAATTAAACTTTTTAATCACTTACTCATACATTGGTTTCTTTATATATTTTATTAAGTATTAAGTATTATTTTATTATTTATAATAACCTTATACCAGTAAACTTAAACTCAAGGACATCAACCACCCTCCTAAAAAAAAATAATCACAGGAATCTTGATCAATGCCAAAGGAGCCGTAATTATAGGAGTCATGATCAACCACACCTCAAGGGAACCCTCTTTCCAACCATTGACTCATGTGATGTTTTTGAGTTTATCTGTTGGATTTAATTGTGCTATCCTTAAAAGGAAATGACATATTGACTTAAGTTTTACCACTTTGTTTTTTAAAGAATCATTTGATCATGTGAAAACATTGTAATAAAATTTATTTTATTTTTGACAATTCTCATTTTCAATTGCAATGATAAACAAATCACATCCAATAATATCTAAAGTTTAATAGAAATTATAAGGTCTCTATGGTGTTTTGTCTCTTTCCCAAAAGTGGAAATCCACCGAGGATGTAGAACTCATGTGTTTGATCAAAACAATTACTCACATTAAAAAAAGATACCAAGACCTTAACCAATAGGATTTCCGCCAACCATATAACAATTCCAAACAACAAACAAATTAGGGCCTTGTAAATATATTGTAATGACATGCTTTGTGTCTCCGTAATTTGCTTTTCAAAGAGATAGTGACATGTAATTGTCAGATTCAGTTGAGTAACTAAACTCTATAAATGTGGTTGCTTTTCACTAAGGATTTGAGATGCAATGGCTATGAAAAAAGTCTAAAGAAAAAAGCCATAGGTCAAAGAAGTAAAACTACATTGTTATAGAAGAGTTAGTTATTCTCATGAACTCAAGAATTCTACTTTGAAAACAATATTAGTTTAAAAAATATAAATGCAAGTGTCTAGATTACTTTATAGGCTAAAAAAAGGCGGCCATGTCACAAATCTCTTCTTAAATAAATCAAGGACAAAAACTAAGATTAACTACTTGTGTGCATGAAATCACTAAAGCAAGAAAAACAAGGACATTGAAGCAAGAAATGCATGCAAGGTTTCTGATGTAAGCAAAACACATGCCAACATGCACCAACAACCCCATCAATGCAACTTAGTTGAGTATGTATCGATAGATATAGATCTTAGCAAATGTGTATCCATGTTAAAGTACTCATGTAAAAAAAAACTGTTCAAAGAAAAAGAAAAAAAATGAGAGAGATAAAACCCACTTGAGAGGATATACAAGACTATGTATCCTTGTTTGGAGTAGAATCCTCCCACATCCCCAACAAAGCTCATAAATCAATGAACAATCCCTCTTTGGTGTACATGTTGAAGATTTGCTTCATTGTTAGACAATATCTCAAATCAATGCATGGCCCGTGAATAATGAAGTGCATATAAATCACAATGTGCTTGGTTCACAGTGTATAAATCTTAATGAAGCTTTTCAATGATCTCCACGAAGCTCCAGTAACAAATTGATTGACTATGCATCTTGGCAATTTGACTAGTCTTAATTTGTGCAATGCAAGTAACAACTGAGAATATTTAGTCGGGATGTACTAGAAAATCAAAATCAAACCATAAAGGACCTTCGTTAGAAAATAATATCTCTCCCATGTTTAATATTCTCTAGATTAAATAGTGATACAAGAGAAGTCAATACTCAATAGAGAGAAAACACCCTTGCAACGAAACTTTTATTCAGAAAATTTTATTCGTTGATACGATGTGAGATTTGGTTGGAAAAAAAATTATTACCTGTGACTAGGGATTTGAGATGTAGTGGTTATGAAATTACCCAAGATCAATAATCTAAAGAAAAAATGGCATCAAAAAAGTAAAATTAAATGGTTGGAAAATAGTTTTCTTTGCTCATTAACTAATTGATTCCCTTTGGAAAACAATATTGCTATAAGAAATACAAATACAAATGCCTGCTGGAAAGATACAGAAAAAAATTCCATGCAAATTCATACCACGAATCTTATTAAACGAAAAAAGCAGAATGAAAGTGTTAAAGAAAAAGGACATTGAAGTAAGCAGTATATATGTATGAAAGTGTTGAAGCAAAAAACAAGGGCATTGAAGTAAGCACTATATGCAAGGGATTTGATGTAAACAAAGTACATATACACCAACAGTAATGGGAGCAAATCTCGACCATCGATAATATCACACATCTCTTATTATTCCATACACAAAATCAGAAACCCTTTTCTCCGTAGAAAATATCACTCCACTAAAAACACTACAATATAAATGGTAGCTCATTGAAATTTGCAAAGCCACAAACAAACTCTTCCACAAATAAAAAAAAGTTATTACAAAATCAACAAAGAGCTTTGTTTCCCATGCTTGAAATCATGTTTGAACAGATCATATATTCATCTTCCTCTTTAACATGCCAATGGAAGTCTTCCAAATTATGGTAGACTTAAGCAACTAATTCAAACTCAACTGACCAAAAAGTTGTCTGCATGCATTTGAAATGGTGGATTCCATGAATAATAACGTTAAAAAAATGGATAGTTAACACAGTCATCTACCATGCTTGTCTCATGAAAAACAACTATAAACATAAAAAACAACTATAAGCATAAATATGACACTTATAAGCTCCTATAAATTCATCACTTATGAAAAATCATAAGACTTAGAAACGTTTTCCCAAGCATAAGAGGGAAGCATTTTGCCATTGAAAAATGCAATTGAAGTTTTTAAATGTGTTTGAACTCTTTTTGAAAGCCAACCTCAAACATAAATTTCGGCTTTCTAACTATAAGTCTCTTCAAATTCAAGGGATACACATTAATTCCTTTTGGTGAAGATTTATCTCTATCTTAGAGTTCTTTGGCTTTTAAACTCTTTCATTGGACCATACTAAAGTCTAAAACTAATGTTACTAAATAAACCAACTATAAAATGTATCATATCTCTTCAATTTTAATTAACATCTCTTAATACCTTGTTAACATATTTAAATTCTGAAAATCCACTAAAACTATTAATTATAATTATTATTCCACTGAAGGTAAACTTTTACTCCAGTAAAACTACTATTTATACTTATTATCCCACAAAATGCAGACTTTTATGAAACCACTACAACTATTAATTATACTTATTATGCCACAAAATGCAGTCATTTACTAAACGAGATTCACATATCCTAGTAACCACAAGTTATATATTTTGTACTAGGCGGTCTAATAACCAATTGAGTATCGACTTCACTGTTTTTGATGCTGCTTCCTAATGCACTTGCAAGAGTTGCCAAAACGGAACCATTCTCATACAGAGGATTGACAAACTGAAATAAATAAAATAGAAAGAAGATAAAATAACTTAAACCTTCATAAAGGAACAAAAACAATTATACTTCTTATCCCACAAAATGCAGTCATTTACTAAACGAGATTCACATAATCACACGTTAGATCTTTTGTACTAGGCGGTCTGATAACCAGTTGAGTCTCGACTTCACTGTTTTGGATGCTTCCTAATCCACTAGCAAGAGTTGCCAAAACGGAACCATTCTCATACACAGGATCGACAAACTGAAATAAATGCAATAGAAAGAAGATAAAATAGCTTAAAACTTCATAAATAAAAAAATAATAATAATTAAAAGTGCAATTTGACAATAGTTATATTCAAATTTCTACTCACCCTTTTACGATGGAAAGCATTCTCTTCACTTAATATCCGTACCTACAATTTTAACAAAACTGAAAACAAGTTACAAAATCCCAAGTCCTATAATAATCATTACTTAATATCCGTTCCTACAATTTTAACAAACTTAAAACCAAGTTACAAAGAACCAAGGCATATAATAATTATCATTACATTGATATGTGATTTCATTTCAAGTTAATACTTTGTTTAGTCCAAATTTAGCTCATGAGTTCATAACTATTATTACATTGATATGTAGTACTTTGTTTATTCTAAATTTAGTTCACGAGTTCATATGTTATGAGGAAAAAATCATCTCTTCATAGAAAAATCAAATTTTATAATCCATTGAATAATATCAATTTAAGCATAGCCATTCAATTTTTAAAATGGGAATTGAAATTTTGAATGGAGTGTACACAAATTGTATTTGTGTTTAAAATTTTGTTGAAGTTTAATAATTACTACCAAAATCTTTGAGCAACAAATGAAGTAGTAGCAGTTGCTTTGTCTACATATTTGACTAGATTGTTTTAGAGAAACCTTCTCCAGAATCTTTTCTAAATTATTTTAGATGGATCTCTAGAACTGGATGGAATCTTAAATCTTTTTTTCTTGTATATATACCTATTTTTGGGTATCAATGGAAGATGCAAAATTTTTCTGAAGAGCAGTAGCTCCAGTGTTCCATAATACTATGTGTGTATTTCTGAGTAAACATACAGTTATAGTTGTTTAGTTCTCTGCTCTCTTGCTTTCATTCTAGTATCAGAGTTTAGGTTGGATCGACTAAGGGAATGCACCGTCAAATTGTTCATGTTCAAGTCTGTTGGTAGGGCAATAAGTGTTAAGTTGAGGAGTCTGCAAGAAATTGCAAGGATTCCGCGCAGAACGAGAGGAGAGCACAGATCAAGGAAGAGGAAGCGTGTGGAAGGTTGGATCGGCAGTAGCATCGAATCAATTTTCACAAGCTTAGAAGAGAATGGATCGAAAACAACCATAGACCCGCTGAATCGAGCAATGATTTGCAGATGTTCGAGCCCTAAGTGTTAACTAATCCTCCGAGGTTCTCGGGATTTATGTAATATTAATTAAGTAAGTAGTTCGTTGTTCGTTCAAACTGCTCGATAGTTGAACTGTTCGTCCAACTGCCCCATCTATTGATATAAACACATTTGGCAGTATAAAAAGAAATCTCCGGTGTGTTTTTTGTATTTTTTCCTAGTCCTGTGTCAGTGGTATTAGAGCACGGACGAAAAACGACTGAACAGGGAGAAAACCACCGCGTGAGGGATCCCACGTGGAGGAAACCGTGTGAGAGAGCACACACTGAAGAGGATCCCACGCAGAGGCCGAGAACCCTGCAGAGCCTGAGCCCACGTGGAAGAAACAGTGTGAGAGAGCCCGCACTGAAGAGGATCCCACGCAGAGGCCGAGAACCCTGCAGAGCCCGCACTGAAGAGGCCGAGAACCCCTGCGTGTACAAACCGCTGTAGAGAGATGGAGACGTGGTACATCGTTTGAATATTTTTATATTCTGAAACAAGTATGTGATGAAAGTTCGATTTCTAATTGTTTATGTAATTTTTGAGAAAAAAATCTTTTAAAATGCATTCATTAATCTTGATAGTGGGAGTTGTGCTTTCTGGGAAAGTAAATTATCAGGCGTGGTTTAGAAAAACCAAGCATACGTTGATTTTTAACGATTTCCGGGATGGTATTTTTGAAAATACTGGTGAGAACTCAAATGATAGCTCAAAAGATAGCTCATATAACAATGAGCCAAAGGAGCCTGCAGATTCCAAGGAACTTGCTATATGGAAGAGCAAGGACAAAAAGGCCTATGCTTTGATCGTTGCTTCAATGAGTGAAGAGGTAAGTAGGCATATGGTTTCTTGTAAAACTGCATTTCAAGCCTTAAAGAAACTCACAGATCTTTATGACTCTCATTCTGAACTTAAAATTATTTAAATAATATTGAAGTTATTCAATTTAGAGATGAAAGATAATGATCCAATGAAGCTAGCCTCTGAAATTAGAGCTCTTTACCATGATATTAAGGCCATTGGTGTAGAAATTGATTTCCAACTTATAGCTTTTATCAAAGCTCTTTACCTCACTTATTCACACTATCTTGAATCTCTTCAAGCTAGTGAAAAAATGAAAAACTTGACCTTTGATAAACTTGTTGAGAAAATTGAGGAAAGAGAAAAGGCCTTTGGGAAGGAGTCACTTCCCAATGTCGAAACACTGTGTCTTGCACAGGAAGAGCAGAAGTTCAGTAATGACCTGCTAGACAGAATACTAGCAGCAAAGGTAGGGGGTAGAAAGCAGTTTAGAGCTAGGGGGGGTAAAAATTATCAAGGTGATAGACAAGCTTTTCAGCAACAACACCAAAACAAATATAAACAATCTATACAATGCAATAGATGTGGAAAAATGGGTTCTACAAATAGTTTTTGTAGAACTCCTTGGGAGAAGAGTCATGATAAGAAAGAGAAAAATCAAGATAAACATAAGAAACCACCAGAGAAGTCAATCCTCTTGAGGCTTGATCAAGACAATGGTAAGTTTTGAGCCCTCATAGACCAACTGGATCCAAGACAATGGTAAGTTTTGAGCACTCATAGACCAACTGGATCTTGTAGATATAGAAACTAGGAACAACATTAGATCTTGATATCAATATGTAGCTTGCCGGCTAAACCGATTCCTCTTTTCAGAAGCTCTGTTGCTGGAAGATCATACCATTGAGGCCAACATCCTACCGAAAACAAGCTCGGACCACTGGCCCATTTCTCTTTGTCTTGATGCAGGGATGACACCCAAACTCAACCCCTTTAGATTCGAGAAATCCTAGCTCTCCCACCCATACTTCCATCAGCTCACAAATTCTTGGTGGAAGCAAGAAGAACTAGAACATGGCACCTGCATGTACAAATTCCAGCAGCAGCTTAAAAACTTAAGGCACAACTAAAGTGTTGGAATAAGACTGTCTTTGGGAACATCCTGCAAAGAATGCAAGAAATTGAGCAGCGCTTTGAAACCTTGCAAAGGAGCTTCATAATGGGGGACATAATGAAAACCTTAATGAATGAAGAGGAGGAGCTCAAGGCGGAATTGGAAGAAAGAAAGGACCAGGAGGAAATAATTTGGAGACAGAAATCCAGTGTACAATGGCTCAAAGAAGGCGAAAAGTGTTAATGTTTTATGCCATTATTATAGTTCTTTGCATTTCAATAGATAAGAGAAACATAAGAACAAGATCACTGAGAAATACACATTCACAAGAGACACAACATTTATCCTGGGAAACCCTCTAGAGGAAGAAAACCCAGCAAAAACTTCTTTATCATAAATTGCCAATACAATGTCAAGAGATAACTCAAACCAATACAGATAGTCGTCTCCAAAAGATGTGCCACTCTTCTTCCTCTCTCCAACTGGTAAGTTGCAGCTTGCCTCCTAGAAAATGAGCAAGTGTGTTGTGTGATAAAGTGAGGTGCTAGCCTCTCTATATATACAAGTCTGGCACGTGTGAAGGGTATTCACTGGCAGGGCTCACTTCTCACTCTGGGTGGGTAAACCCACCTTTAATTTATTTATGGGTTTCAATAATCACTGTTGGGGCCGACTTCTTATTCTGCCTATTACAATTGACTGTTGACCAATCCGCAAAAGGGGATTTGGTCCTAATACAATTACCAACATGATTAATCCACAATGGGGATTAATATTATAAATAATATATCAATAATAATAAGAATACTCTTTGAAGTTACATTATTTCCACAAAAAGAACTCCAAATTCTTTCACCGATCCATGGTGCATCATAGATACATCAACAAAATAACCCAGCTGGAGGATGCTCAGGGTAATCCCATCAGGCACCATAACAGAATAACAGAAGAACTGACTAACTACTACAAAGACCTCCTAACAGAGCCCAACGATGACAGAATGCCAGTGATCTACAAAATCACCAGGAACATACCCTCCCTAATCACTCAGCAACAGAATGAATCCCTAACGAGACCCATCACTCAAGAGGAAGTGGATCAAGCAGTCAAGGAAATGCGACCAGGTAAAGCTCCTAGTCCAGATGGATTCACGACAGACTTATTCCACTACTCTTGGTCAATGATCAGAGAAGAAGTCTAGCAGGTGGTGGAGGAATCTAGAACCTCGGGACAAGCCTTCTCATCCTTCAATGCCACCTTCCTCACACTCATCCCAAAGGAGGAAAGCGTCACGCATCCCAAACAATACAGACCGATAGCTCTCTGTAATGTCATCTACAAAATTATCACTAAGGTGATAGCCATGCGTCTCAAGCTGATTCTTCCTTTTATTATCTCCAAAAAGCAGGCGAGCTACGTGGAAGGCAGGCAAATCATGGACAGTGTCATCCTAGCTCACGAGGTCATCCACTCACTGAAAACGACAAAGATTCCAGGTATGTTCATCAAACTCGACCTCTCTAAATATTTTGACAGAATCAGTTGGCAATACATGCACTCCCTCCTCGAAACCTTTGGATTCAATCGTCACTTGGTAGCTTGGATCATGAAACTCACTTCCTCAGCCTTTTTCTATATCCTACTTAATAGAGTGCCTTCCCAGCCCTTCTCTCCCACCAGAGGAATCCGACAAGGGGACCCCCTCTCCCCCTTCCTCTTTGTCATAATGGCGGAAGGCTTGGGCCACTACCTCAAGGCCCTGGTAATGGAAGGCTCCCTTAAAGGCATACCCTTGCACAATATTCTGCCAACCCCCTCTCACAGCCAGTTTGTCGATGATACCCTCCTGTTGAACACTTTGACTGCTCAGGAGGCCAATAAGCTCAATTCCATCCTCACAGACTTTGTTGATGCTTCAAGTATGGCCTTGAACCTTAAAAAATCAAAGCTCTACTTCTTCAGCACCCCAGTGGCTATCCAAAATCATATCTCTCGTCTCCTAGGCATCCCCAAGAGCTCACTTCCATCCAATTATCTAGGCGTTCCTCTCGCAGGAGTGGTTTCTCGTAATATCTCCTAGGACAACCTGCTACTCTCCATATCGAATAGACTCAACAACTAGACCTTCAGACCTCTTAATCTTGCAGCCAGGTTGGTGCTTCTAAAGTTTGTTCTTCAAGCCTTTCCAACCTACCTCTTTATCGCCTTAGCAGATCCCCAATTTGTCATCCAAGCCATTAGGAACATTCAATGCTGCTTCTTGTGGCATGGGCATCACCCAAACAAGAAGTGGGCTCTTGTAGGTTGGGACAAGGTTTGCAAGCCTAAGGCCTTAGGGACCCAGGAAAACTAAATCAAGTCATGGGGTGGAAACTGTGGTGGCGCTGGCTCAAGCACCAAACAAAACTCTAGGAAAAAATCTGGAAAAGTAAATATGCTCCCACCACCAGAGAAGAGAAACTAATCAGATTCAATAATCAGATTCAGGGATCCAATATATGGAACATGGCTTGGAACAACAAAATGCTCATTTAGAAGCATGCTTTCTGGGAGATCCAAAATGGTGAACACTCCCTGTTCTGGCAAGACTCTTGGCAACAACAACCACCTTTAGCCACTCTTGAAGAACTCATCCGCCTACATCAAAAAATGCAGTCTGGGGACTTTCAGTTGGTAAGGGATCTATGGAGAGTGAATGGCAGGCACCGTCCATGGCGTAATTGGAACACTTGACCACATGAACTTCACCTTCAAACAGAGTTGGATCTACGGGCCTAGCAATATTGTAAAAATCAACGGAAAATATACATCAAAGAAGGTCCAGACATACTCAAATGGGGGCACTCCATAGTAGGCAACTTCACAATCAAAGAAGCCTACTACTTACAAGGGAATTACCAGGAACAACCTAAGGAGCGTATCTGGGGTAAGATATGGAATCCAAAACTCTGGCCTAAGGTGTCCATCTTCTTATGGCTTACAGTCCAAAATCGCATTCTCACCTGGGAAAATCTCTGAAAATGAGGTTTCATAGGCCCCTCCATATGCTCCCTCCGTCAGCAACAGGAAGAAACGATGGAGCATCTATTCAACCATTTCCACTACAGTGAGACAATCTTGGATTTGGGGACACAAATAATGTAGCGCTCCAATTGGAATAGGGACAGTATCATAAGCACAGTGGAAAACTGGGATTCAATTTCATATCAAAACCCAATCTTAGATTGCATTTGGCAGCTTCTACTTGGCTTCACCATGTGGAAAATATGGAAGGAAAGAAACAAAAAGATTTTTTGCTCGACTACCTCCCCCCCCAGCTCAACGTGGGAAAGAATCATGAACTTGATTTGGGAAACAATTAAGAGTGGGCAATGGTCCCAGGAGGACCTAAAATTAAACCCGGGCGAAAGTCATATCCTTCAGACCTGACAGCTTAATCTTACCAGCACAACAAAGAGCACTAGGGTCACAAGAATAACCAGCAGCCCAAGCACTTGGTCCCCCCCACCCACAGGTTTCATCAAACTAAACTTTGATGAAGCGTCAAAAGGGAATCCAAGTCCATGAGGCTTTGGAGCAGTCCTCAAAAATATAGAAGGGAAAATTCTCTATTATGCAGCAAACTATCTCATATTCAATACCAATAATTTTGTTGAGCTCTGGAGCCTTCTCAGAGGAATCAAGGAAGCAATGGACCACAACCTAAACAAGATCATAGTGGAGGGGGATTCCCATATCATCATCCAACTCAGAACCAAAATTATTCATGGGTCACACCCCCTGGAGGTTTCTCCCAGTTGGAGACTCTTAGGACTACTGGAAGAGTTTGGATCCCTCCTACAGCCCAACATCACCCTCATCCCCTCACATGTGAAAAGAGAGGCAAACAAAGTAGTTGTTTGTCTGGCGAATGAAGGTGTGGCTTCCATGACGGATCTAATTCAATGAAACACACAAACCTCCCCTCGATCTGAGCTTTCAGATGGATGCTTGTACTCGACCAGGAACGATTATCCAATCCCGGATGGGGTGCCACGTTGCGCAGGGAGGCCATGTAGCCTACCCCAGAACTACACCATTAATATGGAAGGTCGGCACCCTTTCCCTCACCATTAAATGGAAGGAGGCCTTTACTGCCCGACGAGCAGAGGAGGACAGTTCCCTCGCGCGAGTAAAATGGGGGTCACAAAGTGTAATGGATGAGGGAAGCTTGGTACAGAGGTCATGTCTGGCCTCAACATTATCTTCCCGCTCAGACAAGGATGGATCCATCTTACCTTTGTGCTCCACCAACCTAGATGATATGATAAATGGCGTTGCATCTAGTTGTTTCCCATTGCTCTTACCCTGCTTATTTGCACTCTCTCTTACCCCACCATGCCAAGGGAAAGAGGCAGGACATGCTACGGCCATGCCTAGTACAGTTTTGCAGCTAGAGAGCGAAGGGTGCATAGACTGGAGTTGGCCCTATCCATAGCCTGAACTCAGCGATGGGAGAAGCCCAAAACACAGCCAATGGCATACGTGGAGGAGCCGATTCCAAAGGAACCTATCTAGGTCCCTTTGGAATCCCTCCTCTTCACAGTACCACATAATTGGCAGCTCCCCAGCCATATCCTAGCAAGTACAAGTGCTTTTTCCATAATCCAGCAAGCGCAAGAAGCCAGGGAAGAGACTACTTGCATAATTGAGGAGGAATTCCTCACCTAGACCCCGAGGACACAATTCAAACCAAAGACTTTGCAGCAAAGGAGCTCAGGGAAGTGGAGGATATGAAAGCAGCTCAAGAGGACTCAGGCAAGGTGACGGATCAGGAGGACTTAGGCGAGGTGGTGACAGTCTTAGGCTCGAAGATGGAGGGTGGCCCAGTCTTGTAACCTCCACCACTCTCAACATTCCCGCATTTCGGCCAGGAACCACCACCCTTCTTCCATCCAGAGAAATTAGCGCTAGTCTTTGAGCTCAGAAGCCATATGGCTGATCAAATTCATCGGGACACCCTCATGCATCAGCGCATTGACATGCTTTACGAGGCCTATTCGAATGCACCTGCAACCCAGCGATGTCTGGCATGCATGAGGCCATTCATGTTCTAGCCCAGGGATGACCCCCTCAGTGGTGATCTGAGCGACACGATCTCCGGTGAAAATGGGAATCTACTTGCTTTGGCTATCATGAGCATTCTCAGCTCGGATCCTTGCACTGTTGCAGAGCAGTTTTACAGTTATGTATTTTGTTTTTAGTTTATGTCTTATGTCTATCTTAGTTGCCTAGCACAGTGCTGCAAAAACTTGAATCCACCACTTTCTCTGGTTTCAGTTTGGCAGGGCAGATGGCGGATTTCCATTTTGGACAATGACATCACAGTCTGCCACCTGTTCCAGTTTCTGCTGATTTGGCGGAACAACTGGAAGACTGTAGCTATGTGGATTTTTGTATTGTAAAAGTTATATAATAGGAATTTTCCCTTTTTTATTCACAAAAAAAAGGTAATCTTCTTGAATCTGCACTGTTGCCTTCCTTATACACACTTGCAAACATGAGCTAAGTCCTGCTTACTAAGTGTGTCCTTGGAGGCACAATGCCTAGGTTCAAAGCCCACACTATCACTTTGACTTAAACCTCTTTCGTCTAGGCTTACTCCTAGGGAAGCCAAGGGGGCTAGACCCTAGTTACTAGATGAGATTAATGTTTGATTCTAGGAGTCGATTTTAATTAGTTAAAAGGTTGGGGGAAAGATCTAGCATGATGTTGATGATGGTGTCTTTCTTCTGCACCAGCATGATTCTGCTCCCACAAGGCTATGAGATGGGATGGATGTGCACCTTGTGTAGCAGTTCTTGGATCTCCCTCTTGATTTGCTCGTTTTCTAACAAAGAGTGGCGGTAGATTGGCCCATTGCATAACAATGCACTTGGGTTAAGATCGATCGGATGCTTGACTTGGCAGTGCAGAGGTACCCCGATAGGATAAGAAAAGATATCTGAGTATTCTTCCACAACCTTATCCACTTTATTCTGTTGTGTGGAGAGATCGGCCGTGGAGGCCCTCGATGTGGCTGCGATATTTCGCTCACTCTAAGAGCGAATCACGAAGAAGAAAAATTTCTCGGTCTGAGAGATGAAATTCCTGCATTGCTTGGCAGAGATCAAGGAAATATCACTAGGAGGAACTGCCTCAGGTATCCTATACAATTTCCTGTTCAAAGTAATAATAACACTACGAGGCCTAGACTCATATACAACATAACGTTTCCATAAATAAGGTTGGCCCAAAAGAACATTACAAACTTCGAGAGGAGCAACATCACACAATACCTCGTCTTTGAAGGGCTTGATGTCGTACGACAGTCGACATTATTGGCTGACGCGGAGATCGCTTCCTTGGCGTTGCCATCCAATGGTGTAGGGTGGTGGGTGCGACATTGTCGGTGGGGCCAGTCACTTGATGACCTCTGCTGAAATGAGGTTCTTCTGGCTACTGCTATCAATGACGAAGTGCAACAGGGTACCTTTCACCCACATAAGTGAATGCAAGAGGCACTCAACTTCTTTTGTCTCATCTGTTTCACTAGGTTGGAGCTTGGTGTAGAAACGGTGGCACTGGGATCTGCATCAATGATTCATCTTCCTCTTTTTTATTCTCATTCAGAGTCAAAACCCACATCTGATTCAGAGGCTTTCACTTCGGCCACCAGTGACTGCTTTGAGCAACAATCAACAGGGTTATGCCAAGGGCTCTTGTGGAAGTCGCACCACTTCCTGGTATCTTTTTTTGTCTTTCTGGTGTCCTTCTTTGCTTGCGGCTTGGATCAGTTCTATTGATACTGTCCATCTTTTCTCTATCCATTGTTATGTGGGTTGGGGCCGCCCTTTCTTGGCTTTTTCTGTGAGGGGTTCCTAGTCCCAAATTGTCGCATCTTATGTTTGAGCTTCTGCTCTATTTTGAAGGCATAACAGTAGGCCGTGCCCAAGGACGAGATGTCCATAAATTCCATTTCGGTCTATATGTATCTATGCAGAGCACCACGATACTTGAGAACTAGATATCACTCTGAATCTTTGATACCCAACTTGGGGCGCAAGGTATGGAAGATAGTTGTTAACTGTGGCACTGCTTGGTACCTTTCTTGCCTCAGTGTGGTCCATTTGGTATATAAATCATCATAACTTTCGACAGGGTAGTATTGTTCCTTAATAGAATTCATGAAGGATTCCCATGTGGTTGTGACTATAAATAATGAGGGTTCCTCTGTTTCCTTTTTCTCACATAAATTTTCCCACCAATCTTTGACATGGGGAACGACTTTGAGGAGCACAAAAGTAATCTTCTCTATTCAAAAAGTTATGAACAAAAAAATACCCTTCTAGTAGATTCAACCACTTGTCTACAACATCTGCATTTATCTGACCTTCAATTATAGGAATATCGAAGTTTATTTGTAACTTGAAGGGGGTGGTGCCTCCACTCGAAGAAGATGTGTCACATGTTTGTAGTTGTCGAAGGATTTGCATGAAACTATCCATCATCTCATTCCTTTGTTGCGTGAGGGCTTCCTCAAGCAACATTTTGAAAGGATCTCCTATCCCATCATCTTTCTTTTCTCCTTCCATGAGAGGTCGCTTGGGCGTGCAAGAGCTTTTTTCATCAAGAGAAACAAGCTCAGGACCCAATTCTTTGTACCTGGACCTCGTTGGGGACATGCATTAAGATGACAAGGAGATGACCACTCTGATACCAATGATCCAGATTTTATGAGTAGAACAAAATGAATACAGATTATTAAAATATGCTTAACACAAAATAACAGAGATAAAATAAAATTTGTTTTCTATTCAATAAGGAAATAAGATGAAATTGTAAAACGTTGTGGAAAACAAGCTTGCTAGAATGGTGGCAGCCTAAGTCACCAGACACGTGGACACGGGACACGGAGGACACAAAAATACGAGTGTCGGACACTGGCACGGCGACCCTCGGAAACAGGACACGGAGGACACGTTATATATATATATATATATATATATATATATATTAAATTATGAATTACACATACAAAATTAATAAAATTGTAAACATTTAAATTTTACATGAATGATGATGATGATGCATATTAGTATATTACAAATTCATTATTCAATCTTGAATCATACAATGATACAACTAGGTACTAAGTTCTAACTTCTAACTTCTAAAGACTAACATAAATCATGAATCATGAATCATGATCATTGATAATTGATAGATATTAAAAATTAAATTCATAATGACAAACATTGAAATTTGAAACACACAAGAAATTCAAACCATAAACTGCAGTTTTCTCATTAAGTCATCAAAATCAAAATGTGTTACATAGACACCGACTCCTGAGTCACTGCTACAGGCTACAGCCTACATCCACAGGCTACTATAGGTGGGAATGCCAGTGGAAAATACAAAATAAGGTAGAACAAGATACTAGAACCGTAGATAGAAGAATCCCATAGCACAAGACTGTCACTGGTCACTGGTCAGTAGTCATCTGGCTCCATGTCATACTC
>ML780025.1:0-10469 GCA_009831015.1 Picea engelmannii | reverse complement strand
TTGAGTTTTGCAAAAACTACATGTCCAAAGAATATTACCTCCCCCCTTTAACTTGGACCCGGGCCCTTGATGTCTTGTGACATACTTCCACAATGGATACTTTGATTTTTGAACTTGCTGCCTTGCTAAAACATCACGTTTTTTAGCCTCTGAACTTGTTGCTGCAGCCTCACTTCTAGCAGATGGAACACTAGATGACCCTGTTGAAAATGAAGGAGGAGGGACAACATTAGTGGGAAAATCCCTCCCTTTCTTTTTCCCTCTTCCAGCTGCCCTTGATGATTGAGCCATGACTGTTGTAGCAAAGTTATTAGATTGCTGCTGTAGAAAATATCTTGAAGAATGGTGGACAAATCCACTTGTTTGGCACTTGGAATCCCTTCTCACACTCCACCAAAGCCTTTTGTTGCTCTCTAACCCTTTCTTGTTGCTCCAACCTGTTTGCAAAATGAGAAAAAAACAAAATTAAAACCGTTTTTGAGGGTCGCGGGCTTCCTTTCTGCGGGACACGTGTCCTAATTTCGGGACATGACTTTGAGTGGTGTCGGACACATTATATGTGCGTGTCACGTGCCCAGGACACGGACTTGACACGAATCGGACACGTGTCCCAACGAATCGTGTCGGATTCGTTGGACACGCGACACGGAGGGGGTGAGGGACGTATCCTGTTACTTAGGTGGTAGCTTATCTCTGAGAATAGATGTGACGAATGCACTCATTCGAAAGAAGATGATTACAATGAGGCTCCGAAGGCATTTTTTACAATAAACTGAAATTTCACAAACCCTAGACATCCAAAAAACCTAACCCTAGGAGATGAAGCACCAAAAGTCATGTGGGCCTTGTTTGGGTAAGTTAGTACATCAACTTCCCAGGATCGTAACTTTTGCATATGATATCTGTTTGGGGCGCACGATAGCTCATTAGAAAGGTATTGTCGAGGAGATTTGTTTTGGTGGTTCAATTAGAGCCTTCAACTATCATTGAGAAGCTCGATCCTGAAAAAACTTCATTTAGGACCTCAAAATGGCCCCAAAAGTTGAAAACTACTAAAAATAGTAAATTACCAAAATTGCCAGAAAACTGTTTTGAGCCAGTCAGAAAAGGTGGGTGGCCACCGATATCTACTAGGATAATTACACTATATTATGCATGCTTTCCATACCCTCCTGATATAATATATACTACAATCTATTCTAATATTTATCGTTTTTCTCTTGTTGTCCTCCTTGAAAGTCCTTGTGCCTCACCTTGTTACAAAGAGGTTTTCTTTTGGGTGAACCAAGCACTTGGGAAAGGAGGAAGAACACAAGACTTGACGTAGGACTTATCGTATATCTTACCCTAGAAGTGACAACAAAAGTGATCATAGAGGGTGATGAAAAAAGTAATCGGGAAGATTCGCAGTTCTGGATTGCAGCAACGGATTGCAGCAAGTGGAAGTACTTGGGTGAGTTGGATGACTTGATGCAACCTAGAGAAGCTTCGCAATAAGGCAACTAGTTGGGAACATTTTCATCATGACATTTCATGTCGAGCATTGTCGAGAACAATAATTGAGTTGAGATAGCTTATTGGACGAGTGGGTCGACCAAACCCTTCATATGAGGTATCTCTTAACAGAGTTACGATATTCAATTAGCAGCAACATGGATTAGCAGTCGAGTGGTATGTGCATGGTGCCTTCAAGCGGAAGTAATCAAGGTGCAGATATGACAAGACATTGGAAATAAGTTATGTCGGTTTCTTGATAAGTTTGGGACTTAGATGGGTTTCTGAAGTGGATGTATGGACTCATTATTTTATTATGACAAAGGTGCTATTCAGGTTTGTGGAGCCGCGAAAAGTTATTGAGGGGATTTGATGTAGAGGTCTGGTTGTTTGGGCAAGTGAAGGTCTAGGAAAACAAACTTGAACCATGGGTGCAAGAAAGAATTCCATTGGAAAGGTACAGTTTGTTTTGAGGTATTGCATTTCCTAAGTGTTGCAGTGAGTTATTTGAAGGGAAGTCACATGACTTAGTGGTTCAAGTGTAGTATGTTTCCACAATGAAGGTCAAAATAAGGTCTTTTTGAATGGTTGGTCATGCCCTTTGGTTTGAAAAATTAACCAGCAACTTTCATGAGGATGATGGACGATATCTTATGGCATTTCACTAATTCTTTTGTGGTGGTGTATCTGGATGACATCCTCGTCTATAGTAAGACTTGGGAAGAACACTTGCAGCATATTCAACAGGTTCTACACACTCTGCGACATCACTAGCTATATGCCAACTTGGAAAAATGATCTTCGGTGTGGATAGGGTCCAGTACCTAGGATACATTGTTGATTCAAATGGTATGTGTTATCGCACAAATTGTACTTTGATTGAAGGAAAAGTTAAATGGAAAGCAAATTGGCATGACTTGAGGTTATCCTATCACTGTCACCTCAATAGGATTCCTCTTTCTCATTAGGGTTGTAGGCCCTGGGGAGACGTCCCCGGTGACCTGGGGTTTTGAGAAGGCAAGGTCAAAATGGATTTTAAAAGGTCCCCTCGCTCAAGTCACCACTGATCAGAAAGTCACGGAATTATAACCAATGAAGTGATAATATATCAAAGTGTACCTGCACGAAACAAAGAGATTAGAAGAGCTTTTGATAATATGATTGTCATCATTGAGATTAGAAGATATTTTGATAATATGATTGTCATGACTGGAGTGGAAGATGACAATCTTTTAAAACTAAATGGTACATCTATTAATGTTCAAAATTTAGCAAATTTGGCTTAGCATAGTGGTAATTTGTCTTCCAGTTTTTTATGGCATGCTCGATTTGGTCACATTAATTCTAAGAGTCTCAATCTTATGAAGCAGAAAGGAACTAAAGGTATTCCTACAATTCCAAGACAACTTTCTCAATGTGATGCATGTATTTTAGGCAAACACAATAAACAACCTTTTCATGACTCTATGTCTCGATCTTCTAGAAAGCTTGTTCTTATTCATTCAGACTTATGTGGGCCCATGCCTGTTCCATCCGCAAATGACAATAAAATATGATGACTTTTATTGATGACTATACTAGGATGTGATGGGTTTATCTATTAGAAGAAAAATATCAAGCTTTTGATACATTCAAAAATTTTCATTTATGGATTAAAAATGAAACTTAACTCAATATTGGAACTTTTAGAACTGATAATGGTGGTGAATATACATCTTCAGATTTTGAAGAATATTTGCAGAACAATGGTATCAAAACAATGGTATCAAACATCATACAATTGTTCCTTTTAATCCATAACAAAATGGTGTGGCCGAACGAATGAATAGAACTTTGGTGAATATGATAAGATCAATGATATTTTTTAAGAATGTCAAATTAGTGTTTTGGGGAGAGGGAGCCCTTTATGTTGTTTACATTAAGAATATAAGTCCTTCTATTGCACTTCAAAATAAAACTCCTTATGAAATGTGGCATGGACATCTTCCAGTTTTCAAGCATTTAATATTTTTTGGTTCCATCTGTTATGCTTTGATTCCTGAACAACAAAGAAGTAAATTGGGAGCAAGAAGTAGAAAGTGCATTTTTCTGGGATATTCTAATACTTCAAAAGCTTATAGACTTTACAATGAAGAAAACAAAAAAATTATTGTTTCTAAAGATTTTATATTTATTGAGTTTGACAAAGATGAAATTACTGTTGACAAACAACTTGCTCGACTTGATCGATTTCACTCGAAAAAATTCTATCATGAATGGGATAATGAACTTCCAAATCTTGAAGGGGGGATTCATGTTCTAGATCAATCTTTGAAATTTCCTTCGACAACATCAACTGCTTCTTTTGGTTCTCCATTACATAATGCAGAGAATGAGGGAGAAGAAATTATGAATGACAACAGGGAATCAAAACCTGTCCTTGAATCATCTCTTGAAGAACCAACTCTTGAAGCTGAGGAAACATCACAACAATCAATACGTAGATCAACAAGGACCAGGACATTTCCAAGAAAATATGATGAGTTTGTCATGTATGTTACTTGAAACTCAGGTAGCAATTTCCATAGTTCTTTTTATTGTGAATCAAATTTTTATGTTGTTGATGAACTTGCTTCATTTCAAGAAGCAGTAACTAGTGATGCATGGAAAAGTGCAATACAGAGAGAGTATGATGCTCTCATAAAATATGGAACTTGGAGATTGGTGGACCCTCCATTTAGAATCAAACCTATTGGGTGCAAGTGGATATATAGGAACAAATATAAAGCAGATGAATCTTTTGATAAACACAAATCAAGACTTGTAGCAAAAGGATATGCTCAGAAAGAAGGTGTTGACTACACAAAAACGTTTTCCTCTACTGCAAAATGGGGCACTATTCGAACTTTGTTTTCTTTGGTAGCTCAAAAAGGATGTAAAATTCATCATATGGATGTTAACACTGCATTCTTGAATGCGGACTTGAAATAAGATGTATATATGACTCAGCCTGAAGGTTTTATCGTCAAAGGTCAAGAGCATAAGGTATGTAAACTGGTAAAGTCTTTATATGGATTGAAGCAAACACCATGTGTTTGGTATGAAAAATTAACTGAGCATCTTCTGAAATTAAACTACAAACATTTCAATCTAGATGATGCAACTTTGTTTGTCAAGAAGGTTGGCCAATCAGTTGTATACCTAGTCGTATATGTTGATGATCTACTAATCACAGGAAACAATGATGATTATATAACATCTGTTAAGAAAGAGCTAAAAAAGGTTTTTGATATCACTGATTTGAGATTGCTTCATTATTATTTAGGAATTGAAGTAGATCAACAACCGAAGTACATTTTTATTTCTCAGAAAAAGTATATTGGGGAGCTATTGAGCAAATTTGGAATGCAGGATTGTAATTTTGTCTCCACCCCAATGGAGCAGAATCTAAAACTTACTTCAAATGAAAGAAATGCATTTGAAGATCCAACAAAGTATAAGAAGCTTGTTGGAAGTTTAATTTATCTTACTACTACTCATCCTGACATAACCTTTTTATGTAGGAATACTTTCCAGGTTTATGCATCAACCCTGTGAAGGTCATTGGAACGCAGCAAATCGAGTGCTCAAATATTTAAAAGGAAGTCAATCATATGGCATCAAATATTCTAAAGTTTCAGACTTCCATCTCATTGGTTATTCAGACTCTGATTTTGACGGAGATAAAGAGCATGGAGTGTCTACCTCAGGTTATTTGATGTCTGTTTGATCAACAATGATCACTTGGAGATCACGAAAGCAAACAGTACCTGTTGATTCTACAACTGAAGCCGAATATGTTGCAACAACTCAAGCCAAAAAAGAAATCATTTGGCTTTGGAAAATACTTGAAGATTTGCAGGAGAAACAAATGACTTTAACGCCTCTACTTGTTGACAACTCTTATGCAATTCAATTGGCCAAGAATCCCAAATTTCATGATCGAACCAATCATATCAACTCAAAATATCATTTGATTCGACATCATGTTGAGATCCAAACCAATCATCTTAGTCATTGTTCCACTTCAGAGAAAATTGTAGACATCTTTACTAAAGCTTTGGGTCGAGAGAAATTTGAAAAAATTTGAATGATGCTTGGGATGACAAATTTCCCCTCGGATTAAGGGGGGAATGCTAAGTAATCCTCCAAGGTTCTCGGGATTTATGTAATATTGATTAAGCAGTTCGTTGTTCGTTCAATTGCTCGATAGTTGAATTGTCCGTCCAACTGCCCCATCTATTGATATAAACACATTTTGTATCGTCGATGAATAAAAATAAATCTCTGGTGTTTTTACTGTATTTTTTCCTCACCCTGTGTCACTAAGGAGAGAAGAATTCAGTGAAACTTCCATAGCGCAGAAGGAGTAATCGTGGAGCTCGAAGGATGCAGAAAATTGCAAAATATGTTTTAGGGTTTACTCTGGAGTAATCGTGGAGCTCGAAGGATGCAGAAAATTGCAAAATATGTTTTCGGGTTTACTCTAATTGGTGGGTCGTGCAAAAGGGATTCGATTGAGGAATCATAGTCAGAACTGCTGGACTACCAGAACCATATTGTCTTCAGAAATCATCTATAAATAAGGTGCATGTGCAGTTATGGCTTCCTCACCCTTAACATCCTTTGACGTTTCTTTTTGGGGTTTTTTTCGTGTCTTCATTTGCCACGAAATTTGCAGCAGTTTCATTTTCCATCGGGCACCCAATTCCATTCGGCACAGCCTTGTCCTCTAATACATGACTTTCAGAGTCCAATAATCAGTGCCCAATGGTTGAAAGGAATGAACTATTTCACTGTGTGGGAAGGTTCATGGTCCGGTACAACGAGTGTTGGTGCTCTAAAATCGATAAATTTTGTGGAGGAGAGAGAGTTTTGTGAATCCGAGTGCTTGAAGGTATCTTTTGTTCTCATAATCCTTGAATTAATAATATAGTTAAAGGCCACAGTTGTTGAACTTTACGTCAATATCAATAATCTTATAACAATATCAATGGAGAGATGAGATTTCTTCTGTAGATTATTAGAGGGTCAAATCAGAGCTAGAGTGTTATGTTCTTGTCTTGATATGCACTATGTTTTTGGGATAAATTTAAAGATGGATGTTTTTTTTTTAAAGTATATTGGCTTAAAGAAGAAAGTTCATTTTGTCTTGATACATGTGAAAGTTGCATTCTAGCAAAGAAGACCCGTGATAGTTTCCCCAAGGGAGTGTCTTATATGGAAAATACAATATTAGAGATGGTTCATACAAATGTGTATGTTTCAATGCAGACCTAGTCACTAGCAAGGAGTTACTACTTCTTAACCTTTATAGATAATTACAACGGAAAGACTTGGGTGTATTTTCTTGCAAATAAACCTGAAACTTTTCACAAGTTGAGAGAGTTCAAGGAAATGGTAGAGAAGCAAAGTGGCCATCAAATCAAAGTGTTAAGATCAGATCGAGGAGGCAAATATGATTCAAAATAATTTCGTGATTTCTGCAAAAAATATGGCATTAAAAGACAATTTACAACAAGGTAGACACCACAACAAAATGGTGTAGCTGAGAGGAAAAATATAACTATCATGAATATGGCCAGAAGCATGTTGAAAGAAAAAAACTTGTCAAATGAGTTTTGGGGAGAAGTAGTAGCTTGTTCAGTTTATCTTTTCAACAGATCTCTCATTAAAATTGTAATGAACAAAGTTCCACAAGAAGCATGAATGGGCATGAGCTGTAGTGTAGCACATCTTAGAGTATTTGGTTATGTGGAATATGCTCATATGTCTAAACAATTGAGAAGGAAGCTAGATGACAGAAGTGAAAAATACATATTTCTTGGGTACAGTGATCAATCCAAGGCACACAAATTATATAATCTGGTGACCAAGAAGGTTATAATCAGCAAGGATGTTTAATTCAAAGAATATTAAGAATGGGATGGAAGCATAGACATGACTATATTTGTTGGAGCATTAGTACCTCAAGAAGGCGATGAACCAAAGGAGCAGATTGAACAACGTGGACAACAAGGTTCACAAACCCAATCATTGGTCATAGGAACTCCAACAAGGACTCCAAGAAATTGTGTTCAATGTGAGCCATCTAGCCCAACAAATCAATCTATACTTAATTATCAATCAAGTAGTGAATTTTACCCAACCATTGCTTCCTTAAGGTCTAGAAAGACTAGAAATTTGAGATAACTTTAGGAATATCTAGATGTGAATTCCAAATTTGCATTGTTTACATGCGAGCCAATGTGTTTTGAAGAAGTTGTCAAAGATGAAAAATGGGTATAAGCCATGGATGAAGAAATAGGTTCTATAGAAAGGAATGATCATGGGATCTAGCAGACTTATCTAAAGACAAAGATAGTATTGGTGTGAAATGGTTTTATTCAAAGTTAATGAAAAGTGTGAAATTGAAAAGTATAAGGCTAGATTGGTAGAAAAAGGTTTTGCACAATATCATTTAGTTGACTATGGTGACACCTTTGCACAAGTTGCAAGGTTAGATACAATGAGAGTTGTCTTATCCATAGCATCCCAAAAAATGTGTAAAGTTTATCAAATCGACGTAAAGTCTGCAATCTTAAATGGCATTCTAGAAGAAGAAGTTTTTGTGTAGCATCCACCAGGGTATGAGATAAAAATACATGAAGACATAGTATATAGGTTGAAAAAGGGTCTTTATGGACTCAAGCAAGCTCCAATAGCTTGGTATAGAAAGATGAGTCTTATTTGATCAATCATGGATTTAGCAAAAGAAACAATGAGCCCACTCTATATACTAAGGTAAATCAACAAGGAGAAATTCTAATTGTTTTCTTATATGTTGATGACATTATTTTCACTGGAAACTTGTCACTAGATGAGTTTCAAACAACAATGAAACAAGAATTTTAGATGACAACTTCAACTTTGGGCTTGATGAAGTACTTCCTTGACATAGAGGTAAATCAGTTAAGTTATGGAATATTCACAAGTCAAACCAAATATGCATTGGATGTATTGAAAAGGTTTAGAATGATCAATTGCAAGGAAACATCCACACCAATAGCAATAGAAAAAAATAAAATGAGCAAAGAATATAATGGTTCAAATGTAGACTCCACATTGTTCAAGAGATTGGTTGGTAGTGTCATGTATCTCACTACCACTAGACCATGCATTATGTTTGCAGGTAAGTTTTATTTCCATGTTTATGGAGACACCTAAAGAAACACAGTCACAAGTTGGGAATAGGATTTTGAGATACATTGCAAGAAAACAAGTTATGGTATTTTATACTCGAGCACTGAAAATCATTGTTTGATTGGCTATACTATGTAATGTCCCCATTTTGGGACATTTTAACTTTACAGAGTGTTATGCCTACCAGAGTAGCCATATAGGGGTGACTGAGAGTTCGGGAGATATTGAGGGTTTTTATTGGGCCCAACTTGCATCGTTCATCATCAGGATCCATTCCGCATAGCTTGGCTTTGGTTCCATTCCATTTTGATGATTTCCGTAATTTTGAGTTATTATGGGTCATATCTTAATTAAATTCACTAAGAAGGTCATAATGGGCATATTACTTGGAGAAACCTCTTAGTGTAATAGCTCATCGAAATCGGCAAGAAGATCACTATAGGATAAGATGATGAGAAGTGACTTTCAGTGGCCGATGAAGCCATAAGGATGGATAAATCACGTTTTAGAGGTAAATTGGTTAATTAATTAATTAATTAAGTGATTTAATCAAGGAATAATAAAATAAAGTAAAAGTCACTTGGAGGGAAAAGGTCAAAGACGAATTAGGGTTTCAACAGTGAATTAGGGTTTAGAAAAGCTATAAGAGAAGGATCAATGACCTAATTCGTCATTATGCAAATTATGACTTGTCATTGAGGAGAGAGGCGCATCTCAGGAGAGATAGTTCAGTGGATTCCAGGAGGAAGAAACCAGTTGGATGATTTCGGTGTTGAGAGACACACCCTAGTAACCAGGAAGATCACACAGGTCTTCCATCATTCTTCAGCAGTGGTTACACAAGGTCCAGCAGCAAGGGTGCACTTATCCAGGGTGAGGGCGTAGCTTTTGAAAAGGTTCAGTGGATCGACTTGTCCCATCCAGGGAGAGTTCAAAGATTCCCCTCCGACCCAGTTAAGAGGAAGGAAAGGCACATATTTAGCCTGGTTCCTCATTAGATTCTGACGGAGGAATCATCTGGGGTGCATTTTCCAAACTTGGAATTGCGACACTTTTAGCGGACACATTCGAGGTTCTCGAGCAAGCATCAGATCATATTCAGGGAAACCCTTTCGAGCCATTTACCAATAGGTCAGGGTGATCATTTTGAGATACTTCTCAGTCGATTTCGACGGTGGAATCACTGGGGCACAGTTTTCCAAAGAGGGAGGGACAAATTCCCCTTGGGGGATCCATTCGGGGTCCAGACACACCAGCAGAGGGGTTGGTAAGTCACCAAGACTGAGAATTAGATTAGGGCACACCATTTGGGATAGTTTCCAGGCCTTTCCGAGAGGTATAGCCACTAGGGAGAACTTTCTATACCTTCAGCCATTACCGTGCGAGCTGCCATAGTTCTAGCTCATCCTTTGACCCTGCAATGCTCATTTACAACCGGGTATTATCATTTAGTTTGATTATTATATTCTAGCTAAGATCCTTTTGTATTTTGATCTAGCCAAGTGATTCATTTTATTATGCTGCATTCGGCATTTGTACGATGCAGAGATATCATAATATCAACCTTGCAGCCTGTTATCCCCGATATCTAGGGATAACTAGGAGATCATGTCTCGAGGCCCACATGATCCTAGACATGAAGTACGAGAGCAGATTGACTTGAGCATGGCCCTTGAGGGCCCATCTTTTCTTCTTCTCAGCCAGACTTGTCCTGTCAGCAGTACCAGCCTCCATCACTACCGGCCTGGGCTTGCATCAGAAAAGGCTCTTGCTCC
>ML780024.1:477176-488522 GCA_009831015.1 Picea engelmannii | reverse complement strand
CTTGGTCCCAGACCAAGAACCCCAGTCGTATACTGGGGGCCCTAACAAGGGTCTTTTGCCATGGCATTGACTGTTTGGTCCCAGACCAAGTACCCCAGGAGTGCACTGGGGGCCCTAGATCTCGTCTAGGGTCTTAGCCATCCTCCCAGAGAAATGGCTCTCGCAGCTGCTTATAAATTTAACATAGATGATCTAATGTTTTTGCTAATCAAACACTGGTTGAGTTTAATTCAGGTCTGAGTTTTGTGTGTATTTGCATTTTGATTATTCTTCCTAAGTTCAGTAGCTATGACTGTGTTCTAGCTGCCCTCCTAACTGAAATTTAAAAAAAACATCTTTGTCCTGCTTTACTTTCTTAATTCTAACATGGTTTCAGAACTATAGGGTGTGAAGAGAGCTCAAAGATACAATCTTAAGATACAGATCCACTTTGTTAGGGTTGTTGTGCAGATTTCAGTCATCTAAACTAACACAGATCTAAGCATGGCTTCTTCATCAGTTAAAGATGAAGACAGACTTGTAGGGGCTGCAAACTTTAATGCTTGGAAATACAGAATAATAAACATTCTTGAAGAGAATGATCTAGAAGATTTTATCTCTAGGGAAATTGAAGAACCTACTACAAACACAGCAAGGGCAGCATATAAAATAAAACAAACCAAGGCTAAAAAAATCATCTTTGATTCTATCAAGGACAACATGATGCCCATCATTGGTCATCTAAGGACTGCCAAAGATTGTTTTGATGCTTTGGCAAACATCTATGAAAAGAAGGCACCTACTCAGAAAAGAATTTTGAAGAAACAATTACATACTTTGAAAATGGGAAAGGATGATAAAGTTGCCACCTTCTTTTCCAAAATTGCTCAAACCAGAGATCAACTTATTGCAATAGGAGTTCCTGTAGATGATGATAACCTTGTTCAAACAGCTTTTGATGGACTTCCTGATGCTTGGGGAGTTTTTCTTGCATCCATGAATGGAAGAGAATCCCAACCTAATTTTGAAAGGTTGTGGCATGACTGCTTAGAAGAAGAAGGAAGACTAAATAGCAGAAATGACTATCCAATTCTAAAAGATCATGCCCTTGCAACAAAGACCAAGAAATGGAAGAAGTTCCCTAAGTCAAAGGGCAAAGGTAAGAAACCCCAAGGTGAGCTATCTCATCTCAATCCTCATTTATCTAAAGTTAAATGTTTTAACTGCAATAAACTAGGACATTATGCAAAAGACTGCAGGAGTCCTCCCTCTCAGTAGAAAAGAAGAGGAAGATTTCAAGCCTCAGTTGCCACTGAAGAGGCTAAACTCCAAGAAGAGCCTGAAAGAAGACAAACCAGGGCTGCCACCAAAGAGCAAGAACAACATAAGGAATATTACCTCATCTCAGCTCTTTCCGACACTATCACCAAGTCAGAGGAGATTTGGCTAATAGACAATGGTGCTTCCAAACACATGACAGACTTCAAACAAAACCTTGCAAACTATCAAGACAAGAAATTCAAGGCAAAAGTTGAACTAGGTGATGATGGCACCTATGACATAAAAGGTTTTGGCTCTACCTCTTTCCGGTTTCTCTCAGGTAATATCTTTCACATTGATGAAATTCTTTATGTACCTGGTCTAAAGAAAAATTTAATCTATGTTCTAGTTTTAGAAAGTAAAGGTTATTCAGTAGCTTTCTCCAAAGGAAAGGCCCTCTTATGGTCCTCAAACGAAGATCTAAGTACTGCTATAACCATTGGAACTCGTGAGAGTGGACTTTATAAGCTTTCAGGTCAGGTTGTTCAAGCTCTAGTTCATGAGACGATTAATCCCTGCGAGCTTTGACACAGGAGACTTGGACACCTCAATTACAATGCACTTCCAGGTTTGCAAAAGATGGTGACATGTATGCCAATATTTTCTGTTGAGCATAATAGTGTTTGTAAAGGTTGTTCACTTGGTAAGAACATAAAGAAACCCTATCCTCTTAGTAATAGAAAATCAAATGGAATTTTGGATTTAATTCATTCTGACCTTTATGGACCCATGTCTGCACCCTCTATGAATGGTTGTATTTATTATATCATTTTTATTGATGATTGTTCGCGTAAAACTTGGATTTATTTCTTAAAAACTAAAGATGAATCCTTTAGCAGATTTCAAGATTTCAAGAATCTTGTTGAAAATCAAACAGGAAGACACATCCGAGTTTTTAGAACAGATAACGGTAAAGAATTTGACTCCTTCAAATACGATGAACTCTGTTGAGCCTCTGGAATTAAGAGGGAGCTAACTGTACCATACAACCCTCAGCAGAATGGGATTGCTGAAAGAAATAATAGAACTATCTGTGAAGCAGCTAGGGCTATGATGCATGATCAAAACTTGCCTCTATCACTTTGGGCTGAGGCTGCCAGTACTGCAGTGTACATTCAAAATAGATGTCCTCACAAAACCCTTGAAGCGAAAACTCCTAAAGAAGTTTTCACCGGATGTAAGCCCTCCGTTGATCATTTAAGAATCTTTGGCAGCCCAGTTTATATACATATTCCAAAAGAGAAGAGGACTAAACTAGATCCCTCTGGTAAGAAATGAACTTTTGTGGGATATAGTGAAACCTCAAAAGCTTTCAGGATTTATATCCCTGGCCAAAAGTTCATCGAAGTAAGCAGAGACGTGACTTTTCATGAAGAAACAACTTTTCGTCGGGCCAGAGAACTTCCATGTGATTCAGAGGAGCAGAAAGCTCCACCACTTGATTCTCCAGATTCTCCTCTTCCAGATGAGCAAAGGGAGGAAACCTCAGAACTTCTAGCAGATCCCTCAAGGGACACTATTGAGTTTCCACTGGAGATACCTCCTGTCAAAAGGAAACCAGCCTGGTGTTGGGAGATATTGAAAGAAGCAGAAAAGCATTCAACTCCTAAAGGCACCTTCAGAGAAAGCAAGAAACCAGATAAGTACTTCGGTCTCATAGCTCATTTAAATACTGTAATTGATTCAGAACCTTCCACATTTGTTGATGCCTCCAAACATCAAGTATGGAAAGATGCTATGAATGAAGAATATGATTCTATTTTAAAGAATGATGTATGGACCGTAGTTCATAGACCTCAAGGAAAATCTGTAGTAACTTCAAAATGGCTTTATACAAAGCGAGATTTCTGGCTCGTGGTTTCTCTCAAAAAGAAGGAATTGACTACGACGAGATTTTTGCTCCAGTTGCCAGGTATACTTCAATCAAAATTATTATCTCACTTGCAGCAGTTTTTGGTTGGAAACTTTCACCAGATGGACGTTAAGATTGTTTTTCTTAATGGTGAAGTTGAGCAAGAAGTATACATTGAGCAACCGGAAGGTTTCGTGATACATGATAAAAGATCTCATGTGTGCAAACTCAAGAAAGCCCTATACGAGTTGAAACAAGCTCCGAGAGCTTGGTATGGTAGAATAGACATTTTTCTACAAAGTCTTGGATTCTCCAAGAGCATAGCAAATCCAAATCTTTATATAAAGATTATTCAAAATCATCCAGTTATCCTAGTCTTATACGTGGATGATTTGTTCCTCACTGGAGAGGAAAGCTTGATAGCTCAGACTAAGAGGGAGCTTTCTGAAGAATTTGAAATGAAAGACTTGGGGCTCATGCACTACTTTTTGGGCTTGGAGGTTTGGCAGAAACCAGGAGAGATCTTTCTCTCACAAGGTAAATATGCAGTTGATATACTTCGCAGATTTGGCGTGATGGACTGCAAGTCCATGACAACTCCAATGATCTCTAACCTAAAGAAACTACAAGATCAAGTTATAGGTTCAGATCCAGAAGACCCCACTTTATATCGGCAGATCATTGGATCCTTGATGTATCTCGTACATACGAGACCGAACATCTGTTATGCAGTAAATGCTCTTAGCCAGTTCATGTGTGAACCAAAGCATATACATATGGTTGTTGTAAAACACATTATGAGATATGTTCGGGAAACTATAGCTTATGGTCTCAGATACACCTCAAGTGGAGGTGTAATGCTCCATGGTTTTACAGATTCAGATTGGATGGGCAGTACAGTGGATCGAAAGAGTACTTCCGGATATTGCTTCAGCTTGGGTTCAGCAATGATTTCCTGGTCCATCAGGAAACAGGGCTCCGTAGCCCAAAGCACTGCAAAAGCAGAATACATTGTTGCTAGTGATGCTGGCAGACAAGCAGTGTGGCTCCGAAAACTACTCTCAAACTTGTTCAGTTCAGAGCTTGAACCCACAGTCATTCATTGTGACAATCAGAGCTATATAAAGCTCACTGAGAACCCTGTGTTTCATGACAGATCGAAACACATTGAGATGAGATATCACTATGTCCAGGACATGGTTCAGAAGAACATTCTTAGCATTCAGTATGTTCCGACAGCAAAACAGATAGCAGATATTTTCACCAAGCCACTGTCCTCGACAAAGTTTGTATACTTTCGTGACAAGCTTGGTGTCGCTGAGAATGCCTCTCTTGCTGAGAGGGAGTGTTAAAATTATAGCAGCTGCAAGAGCCATTCTCCGGGAGGATGGCAAAGACCCTAGCTGAGATCTAGGGCCCCCAGTGCACTCCTGGGGTACTTAGTCTGGGACCAAACAATCAGTGCCATGGCAAAAGACCCTTGTTAGGGCCCCAAGTATATGACTGGGGTTCTTGGTCTGGGACCAAGCAATAAAGACCCCTGAGAGGGCCCCCAGTATATGACTGGGGTTCTTGGTCTGGGACCAAGCAGTTAAAGCCCCTAGATATGTCTAGGGCCCCTGGACATGGTCCAGGGTACCCATGCCTGGGGCATGGGTTGATCCTTGGTCTTGTACCTTGGTGAATAAGACCCCAGAAAAGTTCTGGGGCAACTTGATTTTCGATCAGGTATTTTGTTGGTATATGACCCTCCTTGAAGGAGGACATGACCACATGAAGGATGTATCCCATATGCAATGATGATAAAGTTAATAAGGTCACCTTGATCATGAATGGACAAGTATTGCCACCAAGTCTTCCCTTCCTAAAACCCTTTTAGCCCTACTTATGTGTTTGGGGTTTTTGTTCTTGTCTTAGGGGTTAATATGAAATTATAAATTAAATATTTAATTACAACATGTTTAATTAATATTTATATTAATTACACATGTTGTTTTAATTATTATTTTATTTTATAATTTTTACCCTACCCTACCTAAAAGTATTTATAGAGATCTATCCCCCCCTTCTTAGACACCATCTTTATGTTTTGAGATATCTCTCAAAAGTGAGCGGATCCTCTCTCTAGTTGCTGCGGCCCTCTTCTTGCATCTGTTGCTGGTGTAGCTATTGCTGTGGTGCGGCCTCCTCTTGAAGTGACTGTTGTGGTGCGGCCTCCTTCTGTTTTGGCTGCGGCCCCCCTTCTACTGTTGCTGAGTTCCTTGTGTGGTGGCTCGGCCCTTTCTCCACTGGTCCCTTCTGCTCAGCTTGCTGTCTGCTCCATTTGAGGTGGTGGCTCTTTTAGCTGCAAGCTCCAGCTCTGATCTGCTGTCACAACTTGTAAGCTGTGAAGTGTAGTTGCAGTGTCTCCTGTAGCTGCCGTGTCTCCTTCCTTGCTGCCACTAACCCTGCTCCATTTGAGATCTGCTCCTAAAACTAAGCCCCCTCTACCAAATTGTTTAGGCTGCCGTACCTTCAGTGTGCATGAGGGTTTGATCTTAGAAACTCTGCATAAGGGTTTTGATCACAGAAACTGTGTATGGGGGTTTGATTATAAGAATTTCCTGTGTGAAGTGTCTTTTCTACTTGGTGGCAAGAACGTCCATTCTTCTCTTGGCAGAGATCCAACCTATATGGTGGATCTATGATCCTGAAGCTTGTCTGAGCATAATAACAATTGGTATTACATCTCAAGTGTGTGACTGTGACTCCTTCATAGGTAAGATTTCTAGCAAGGTAAGTTATCTAAATCAGATCTGGATGTTGTTCTTGTTTTGATCTATCTAGACATATATCAGCATTGATTATTATAGATTATCAGATCTAAATATTGCTTTTTGAGTTTTTCAGTTATTATTGATTAGATCTATTTAAACCTAGCTTAGTTCTATTTCTAGTTTATATCTATTACTTTAGATCTGTATCAGATCTTCTACTTAGATCTGTTCTTGAGATATTTAGTATCAGATCCAGTGATAAATGAAGTCTGTTTTAATAATAGTTTCTGTTTAGATGATCTAATGTTTTTGCTAATCAAACACTGGTTGAGTTTAATTCAGGTCTGAGTTTTGTGTGTATTTGCATTTTGATTATTCTTCCTAAGTTCAGTAGCTATGACTGTGTTCTAGCTGCCCTCCTAACTGAAATTTTAAAAAGACATCTCTGTCCTGCTTTACTTTCTTAATTCTAACAGCAAGCACATTGATATCAGGTATCTCTTAATCCGAGATTGTGTACAGAGAGGTGTCGTGAGACTTTATTACATACAAATTGATGACCAGATGGCAGACATATTTACCAAGGCACTGAGTGGACAGAAGTTAGAGAACTTCAGAGATAAGATGGCATTGGTGAAGAATCTATTCCTCGTTAAGAAGAGTAACTTGGAAGGTATTCTTCCATGTGTGGCGTCCTAGCATGGTAGAGGACAATGAAACTTCACCAAGTTGATGTGTTAATCTCTTTCCTGAAGTTTACTTAGAAAACGTCACTTAAATGTGCTATTTTTTAATGTTGAATTATTGAGCACTTTTTATAAAGTTAAAAGTGAAAATAATTTAAGTGATGGCTCTTTTAATCTTGCGCATCCATCTTATTGAGAGGATGAGGCTTGATCTCAACCCTTGATCTCTTTGGAGATAGCGTTTTCACTTGCTCATTGAGATAAAATAAATCGGCTTGGTGGCTGGGGCACATTATTCATTGAGAGAGGGTGAACTTCAGCGTGGAAGAGTTTGCTTGAGGGTTTGCTGGAAGAGAAGATTGCAGGAATGACAGAGGAGAAATCAAGCAAGGATCGACTTGCTTTCAAGACATTGTGCAGAGGTCGTTTCCTTCAGATCTGTGAGTCGTCATATAGGGCGACGCAGGCCGCCATACGCTTAGCGCAGAGGCTCGCGAAAGCTGCATTCTTCAGTCATTTCGGTTCAGAGGATTGAGAGAGGGCCGTACAAGTGTGTTGGAAGAGAAAAACTAGGGTTTCACTCAGTCATTGGTTGGATCGATCCATTTGTAAGAGATCTCTATATTCTTTCTGCTGCATAATAAAATTCCACAAACAAAAGAACGGGTTTTTCCCACATTGGATTTTTCCCAGGGTTATTTACCCAAAAATATTTGTCTCTCTCATGGTTGTGATTGTTGTTATATTCTTAATTATTGATCAGATTTATTTTCTGCTGTGCACTTAAAATTTTGTGAATAAACCTAGTTGTAGCTTCTAGAGAACAATTTCAGAAATTTAGGAAATAATTTATGAGTGAAATATAGTTGGAAATATTGGTTCACTTTGTTGGGTTTTAGAAATTTCACAAGGTTGCAGGAAATGTGTAGAGGGGGGTTGTACCATGTGCGTTGCAATATGGAAACACAAAAATGTGTGCGGTATGGCCCTAAAACGCATTTTCAATCATACAAATGCATCACACGTGTGGGAAACACATTTCATATGGTTAGAAACATGTTTCTGGTCCATACCATCGTCCGTACAACAAGTTTCGAAGAGAAAAATGTTCCAATTTTGAATGGGTTTCACCGTTGTGACCCATCAATTTGGAATTAAACCATAATTAGAGGTTAACTAATCATTAATTAGAGGTTGAATTTTGACGGAGTTTGAACAAAAACGCTGGAGCTTGGCAAGTAATGGTAATGTAATGGTAATGTTAAATTTTCAAAGTAAAAATGTTTAACTTATACTTAAATTTTTAACATTAGCATTAAGTTTTTTAGGATGTTTGAGAGTGGTTCCAAGCTCAGACTTCATATGGAGAAAGTAGAATTTCATATCCCATTCAAAATTCAACAGACTTAACAGCTTTTGGGATTGACAAGTTCTGGTGCTTTTGTTGGATTCTATCATGTATGAGGGCATCAGATTAGCATTTAATCAAGATCACCAAAGCCCTTTATGTACCTTGATGTTGGTGGCATTGATTGTTGAACTCCTCCGTCATGGCCTTCACAAAAATGCACTCTTTACTCAAGACAAAATCATTGACTGGGCATATTAAGTTTTTTCTACCATATTTTAAGGCTTGGATTAAGTTATTTTATAAAAATTGGACGGTGTTGGTTGATGTCCCTAGAGGATCGAGGTAGAGGGAGGAAACAAAGGGTGGAACATTACTTGTCATTAATGTTTATCATTTAAATTTTCTATCTCAATAATGCTTTCTTTCATAGTTTCAATATAATGTGTTATTTACCCAATATATCATGTTTACCCATTTCCAAATTTTTGAGGGGTCATGTTTCCAATGCGTTTCCATTTAGAAAACTCATACTTGCTTCCCTATATCGTGCAACTTAGTGATAAGGTTTCTCAAATTATTTCTTCACATCCGAAGGKTCGAGACAATTTTGATTATKGCCCTTTGCCTCATTMAAAAATTCAGACTTRGTCTTTTGGTCAGAAGATGGGGTAGCCCCARTGAGCTCTCAACATGTGTTGKAGGGAACTACAATTCATCCTTCTCAAGACYTTATTTCTCCTTCTGAAAGGATTGATCTGGATATGGGAAACAAGAGGACATGGCTTTCCCCCCTCAAAGATCTAGCTCAAAACTCAACTTTGGACATATGTTAGAGGGGTAGCTTCTAGGAAAGGAAACTCTATTCTTTTCAAGAGAATGAACCAAAAAGCTCTCCAATAATGGGGGAATCTTTGTTGGTCCACTCACCAAACACTGAGGACTCTTGTCAAGGAGAACAACATTTGGAGGATGTTTTTGAAGCTTCCTCCTCTTGTCAACACTATATGAGACCTAGGAATCAGAGAAATAAGTGTTTGTCAGCAAGTATGGGTTTAGATTTGGACTCAATCAAGAGTCTTATTTGCAACATGGTCAATAAAAAGATAAGAGAGAAATTAGTTAAGGAAAGAAAAAAGCTTTGAATGGGGTCCTTGGCAATGTTACCAACATCACGATATTATCACCAACATCGTGATATTATCATATTTTGGAGGGCCGGCGATATTTTTAGATATTTTCCGATATTTTCAATATGTTAGTTTTGTCAACATTTTCCGATATTTTCCAATTTTTCCCCGATATTTCCGATATTTTCATTTCCGAACCCTTGGCAATATTTTCAACAACACGATGTTGGTAACACTGGTCCTTAAGAGAAAGACACAACACAATGCTTGTTCAAAATGATCATCCCCTCCTTAAATGTTCAAGGTCTTGGCAGTCCCTCAAGAGGACTTTCTTTAGCCCATTTAGTTGAGGTTCGGAAGCTGGATGTAATTCTTTTATAGGAGATAATGTGGGGTGTCAAGATTACAACCCTCTTTGTGAAAGATTTTGAAGGATTGGGGTTTCTTGACTCTTGATGCCAATGGGAATTATGGGGATCTTTTCACTGCTTAGAGAAATTCTATTGCACTTCTCTGGACCGAGTTTTTTTCAAAGATTTGGGATGAAGACCAAGTTTTTTTCAAAGACTTGGGATGAAGACCGAGATCATTAATTGGTATGCCCCATATGAGTCCAAGCATGCGTACTGGGATCCTTTTTTCTCTTTGGAATGCACCAAAGAGGACTATGTAATTATAGGTGGTGACTTGAATTTCATTCCGTCTTGGGCAGAAATTTGGGGGGCAAGTGCTCGTCTAGATTCCCAGGTAGATTTTTTTTTTTGGTATAAAATAGAAGAAATTGAAAGGAGTGACAGGTACTCGGGTTCATGATTAAAAAAAATGGACAAGGACCTAAAAATCTACACAAAAAGACATTGCAGATGTACAAGCTAGCAATGAGACAAGTCTTTTTAGCATGGAAGAATAATCAATGCTTAAGGAACTGAAAGGAAAAAGAATTAAGATATTAGCATGGTTGGGAGGAGGGGTTGCATTTAAAATTTTATGTGGTTGTCTTTAAAAAATAAGTTTCTGACTTGGGAGAACATCAGAATAGGGGTCGACCAGGTCCAAGTATCTGTCTTCTCTGTGTGGCTGTTGAGATGAAAACATATCACACTTGCTAATCCACTGTTCTTGTGCTCAACAGGTATGGAAGGAGGCTGAAGGCCCTCACAGGTGGAGTTCAAAAAGTTTGGATTGGCACTACTATTGATGAATGTTTTAAAAAATGGTTTGATAAACAAGAATTAAAAGAGATTAGAGCAGTGCTCTGTGTCCTCTATTGGGGAGTTTGGCTGGCTAGAAATTCTAGCCTTTGCAAATCATGTCTGGGGTTGGTGCTTTAGTTTCAAGCTGTAAAGCTGCAGTAAGTCCTAAACCAGCCAGGTGGATAAGAATTGACAAGTCTGTTCCATGGAGTTTTTTTTATGAAACATGGAAACGTAATTCCAACATTAGTAGCGTGGAATGTTTGTTATATTTTTCACATTCTCATTTCATAAAGTTCAAAGCATGGATTGGTCTGAGATCTAACAACTATGCTGAATTGCAGGCTTTAAGGCTTTTATTAAAATGTGCAAAGGACCAGAATATTAAGAATATGCAAGTTTTCAATAATTCTTCATTGGTAATAAATTGGATAAAGGAGTCTAGTTATTTGCACAATATTCATCTAAAGTCGATGGGTGATTTGTTCTTGGAGGTAGCTGTCTCTTTTGAGCATATCACTTTTACTCGTGTTTATCGAAATTTGAATCAGGATGCTGACAGGGTTTTCCAAGGAAGGCCAAGATTTTGATGCAAGTCTCATGTCTTTTGAAGAAGCTGATGAGGGTGTTTCTGTCATCGCTTCCTCTTCTCTATGAGTTGGTAAGGGACAAAGTCTTTAAAGTGTTTGATCTCTTTTTGTTTATATGTTTAAGCTAGATATGTTTACTGGCAAGCCTGTATTCTGACTTGGCAAGCCTGTGTTCTGGCTGGCCCTGGCCATAGGCAGATTAAATTCTACAAGTTATGTGTCCTTTTTTTGGCAATGGAAGCATGTAATTTCATTCACTTTCTTGGAAAAAGGAAAGCAGGAATAGGGAATTAGAGTATAATGATCAAAAAACAATGTAGCCTATGTTTTTTAAAAGCTTAGAATTGACCCTTTTTTTGAGACAGTTACATGTATATCTTTGGTACTACACCATTGAACAGTTGGGTTGAAATACTATGTCATGGCTGGTCCTGGCCATAGGCAGATTAAATTCTGCAAGTCATGTGTCCTTTTTTGGCACTTGAAGCATGT
>ML780024.1:431131-466641 GCA_009831015.1 Picea engelmannii | reverse complement strand
ATGGTGACGAAGTTTGAAGATTCATGACACAACATCCAATGAGAGCATCCATGGGAGATCGAGTAGAGGAAAAGAGTTTGAACAAGTAGTAGAGAAATTATGATAGAGGAACAAAAATATTTCAATAAAGTACATAAAAAAATGACTAAGCATTTCAATGGGGCATATTGAACACAAAGAGCATTTTCACTTACCACTGGTAATTGAAGTACTTTGATTGAGCAATAGGATTGGAGCACTAACTTGAAAATACTATTGATTTTGAGATTCTCACTTCATTGACATGAGAAGAAGCATTCAAGAAATCAAGATATGAAGATGTCACACACACAAATATCATAAAGATAAGATGATGACACAATAACGAAATAAATAATTGAACCCTTAGTATAGGAATTGTAGAGTAGTCCCCTAGATTGCAACCTCTCGGGCCAGAAGAAGTCATAGAAATGGTAGGTAAGTAGAGAAAAATTCAAATGTTAGAGATCAAGAGATGCCCCCTTGATGCAAGTGTTGTGAAATTGCAAGAGAGAAACTATAGATCTCCCTCGCTACACAGGCACCTACCAGATTGAAGACATGGGCTAAAAAGTAAGATGTCATAGTAAAATCTTGTATACATGTATCTTCCTATACAATTGGTAGTTGTTACAATTGATTTATCTATACATGGTTGGTGCACAATGAGAATATTTCAATGGGAGAAAAGACCCAGGATGTTGTTGCACAATTTCTTTGGGACAAAGTAGGACTTTGAGTTTGGGAGAGATGTTGCAGGGCCTATTAGGCCTATATTATGTAGAAGTAATCACACATTGTAATAAGCCATTACACTAATATATAGTGAACTTAAATATATAAAGATAAAATAGGATATGTAATATGTGTTATGAACTTGATGAATGGTTAGTTGATAGCAAGTGCAATTGCTCTAACCATCCCTTTGATTGTATAAATACTCATGAAGAATGAATAGAACTTGGTTGGCTAACCTTCCCGCTAGTATCTCTAAGTATTTACATGTGTATGATTACCAAGATGTAGTCTCTAATGGTTTCTTGAATGTTGCCTTGAAAGGATTCTTTCAACAATTCTCGTGACTGGATATGAGGTGTGTGACAATTATTTTTGAACAAAATGCCCACTTTATAAATCCCCTTTGTCGGGTTATTGACACTGTTACCCATTTCACGAGTGATTATTTCAACTATTGCAAAAGGATGTCCAAAATTTGTTCTTAAAATATGCAAAGAGGTAAGTATATGCATAAGTTGTGACAAGGATAGTGATAATTAGTTTGGGTAGTTATATAAGACCAAACCCTTGACAACCCTCTGCCATAAAACAAGTTTTGGGAATGATGAGAAAAGTAGCTAAAAGGGCACTTGTGACATGCAAATTTTAGTATACAGAATAACCTATAGAGGGTATCCTAACAAAAGACACTCTAAAGGGTGTGCAATGGAACTTATATTCACATAGAACTACCCCAACAATGACCAAAAATGGAAAAATTAAGGTACAACAACAAAGATCTAATATGAGAAAATAAGGAGGGAAGGGGATGGATTTCATATACTTATCTACACAAAACCCATTGCTTGACCAATATATTGTTGCATTCCATAATTTTTTTATACCCTTGTGAATGTCTACCATACCTTCTCGCTAGATGTACGAGGGATTTTAGAATAAGGGCCTCGAGATTAATACATTTGTGTGTACAAGGAATATGAATTAGGTGTATAGGCATCTTTCCACCCTTAGGAAGCCCAATTTAAAGAGAATTTACAATAATTTGTCGTTTAAAATCATCAAAGTCCATTTTACTTTGTTGCAATGAGCCATCAATCCTCCCCTACTATGAAAACATTCTCATAATGACACATAACAATCCCATGGTCCATTTCTAGTTTGAACTTGCCATATTCTTGTCTTGGAATAACAAAGAGCTCGAGATAGGATAATTTTTTCTATTGGTGATTGGTTTCCATCTAGTTTTGACATAATTACCATATCTTTGACTAAAATGTTCTCCTAGATGTCCTTGGTAAAACATGATTAAGTTATTTCCAAAGTACATTTATCTTACATTTGTTGATATGGTGAAATCAAGGAAGAATTTTGTTGGACATTGCATATAATCTCTAATGTAGGAGGACTATCATGCCACCATATCACATAAAATAGGCCAAAACATCTCACTATCTTCCCCAACATTAATGGAATACATGTTACAAAAGCTCCTTTCAACACTAGCCCAAGGCCCTTGGGTTAAATGCACTAGATGGATTTTTTCATAATTTTTTGTCTGAATGGTGAATTCCAATGGGCATTGCTCTTGCATAAGCATTGTTCCTAGACCTCTACCCAAGGTGTCGCGTTCCAAGAAAAAAGTTTCAGTGAAATTGGGCACTACTAAGACAACTACAGTACACATGACATCTTTTAAAGTTAAAAAAGCATGCTCCACGACATTGTTTCATACAAAGGCATTCTTTTATAGTAGGGCGGTTAATGTGGATGTAATTCACTCATAAATCTTCACAAACTTCTTGTAGTAGTGTTTACAGGGCAAAATACCCAAGTGTCAATAGCAGGGGTTTAATGCAAAGAAGAGGCCAAATTAGACTCTTCCCTATTTGATATGGAAAAATCCTTCAAATTAATGACCCAATAACCTTTCAACGAGACTTGAGATTTATAATGTTTCTTTTTTTTTTTATCTTTTTTTTTAATAATTATAAAAATAAAGTAAAACTTACAATATAATAATACTTGAAATAATACACAATTTTGAGAGTTAGCTTTCAAAATAGAGAAAGATCATTACCTATCCTTTAAAAGTTTGTGAAATAGTTCTATGAAAAATTCATTAGATGAAATAATACAAGTTTCTAATAAAAGAAAGAAATTGAACTCAAAACATAATACATTTCTCTAAAATAAATGACATAGATTTGTTGAAGAAATGAAATGAAAGAAATGTCAATATTGTTTCAGAATAACGCGAAGCGCACAAAATGAGATATTTTATAGAACATTCACACTATCAATTACATAGCAGAATAATCCACAATGCACCATATACATTAAAGATGTATTCGGTGATAAAAAAAAGAATTGGCCAATGATTTGCTTCTCAGTTAACCAATGTGTTAGAAATAATTATTTACAAAACAATTCATTAAAAAACCTTTTTTCAAAAGGCCCTATTACTTCTCAACTCCTCCTATAAATACAATTTGAAAATTGGTTATAATTGTTGATGTTACAGTAGTTGAGGGAGGTATTAACCTCCATTTGCAACCTTTGGCTAGAATACAATATTTGGGAAGCAAGAGAAACCCTAAATAGATGTGTAAAAACCCTAGAAGACAAGTTGGCCTAGTAGAATAAATAATATTAGAATATAATTACCAGAAAGTCAGGTCGGCCTAGCCAGAAAAGTCAATGGACGTATTAATATAAATAGAAGATGTCTTTGCTCATTTGTTCACTCACCACACTCACTCTCTCACCCAGTTTAGCACAATTTTGGAGTTGCAGTGGCATACAAGGAAGGCGCATCTTCTAGGGTGGTTCTTGGTGGTGCTTGGTGAAACTCTTGGTGATATTCTTGGTGATATTATTAGTGATATTCTTGCTAAGTATGGAGCAATTTTGAGAGAGTAGTGCAGTTGCAACTACTGCAGTTGTGTATGGTACTTGTTATGTGGATATGGAGACTCTCTTGTGCACTACCCTTGGAGAAGGAGTGGTCTACCTATCTTGAGTTATTGTTGCAGTTAGTAGCTAGAGTTTATCTATTGGTTATAATGTTGCTTCCAAAGTCATTCTATATAGCAAAGGTTATGGTGCTTGGGGGTGGCTACATTCCTATGGTTGGGTGACAATAATGATATTGTCTATGGTAAAATGAGCACATAGAATATTTTAACAGGTTATGCACCCACACCACCTTCAGGATAGTCTAACCATTGGAAGGTAGCGTGGCAATTCTTTGTTAAGCTCGTTGTGGCACCAGTTGTAGCTACAACTAAGGTTTTTGATTGTGCAATTGCAACAAACCCTAATCCAACTCCTTGGGCACCTTAAGTGAAGCATTGGACCTAATTTCTAGATATTCTAGTGCGCCTTAGCCCAACGCACCTGTTGGTACTCTCAGTAAGAAAAAACATCAAGTTTGAGTTTTTGGTCAAAGTCAAAGTAAAAGGTTGACTTATCAAAATCAAAGGTTGACTAGTCAAAGTCAAAGGTTTACTTTTGGTCAAATTTTGTTTTGTGGTCAAAGTTGAAATTTTAGAGTTTCTATCTTGTTCTAATCATTAAACCTTTTTTATTCAATTTCTAACCTCTTGTTGACAAGATGGTGTCTATTTTCAGAGGAAGACAAGTTGAACGATGCTGCAAATTTCAAAGGTATGCACTTGTATATGCTTTTCATGTTATATCATCTAGAAAAGAATGAGTGTATTTTGCAGGGAATGTACAAGAGACCTTCTCCAAGCAATGATGTTGGATTCAATACATTCAGAGGAACAAGTAATTGAGGCTCTAGGTTCCAGGAGATATTTCTTGTTCCCGGGCAGGTCACCTTGGTAATTCTATGATCCTTGTTACCATAGATATGTTCTTATGAAAATGTCATTGGAAATACTTTTGGTCTTGTTGTTCTTGTTACGGGTAGGTCACAGGCGATAGCTCTGAGAAGGAGCTAGAGTGACAGTTACAACATGGAGAAGATGACTCCATCAAGTTGTGAGACAAGTGATCTCACCAAGTACCAATTCTAAAGGAAGCTATGATGGAAGAATATCAATCCATCATGAAAAATGATGTATGGGAAATCATACCTAGACCTAAATAAAAGTTTGTAAATGAGTTTACAAGATTATGCATGCAGTGGATGGAAGTATCGATAAATACAAGACAAGATTTGTGGCTAGAGGGTTTTCCTACCATGAGGGAGAAGACTATGATGAGACATTTGCTCCAGTTTCTAGATATACCTCTATCATATCTCTTGCATCATCCATGGGTTGGAGTTTACATCAGATGGATGTAAAGACCGCTTTTTCTCAATGGAGTAATTGAGGAAGAAGTATACATAGAGCAACCTCAAGGTTTTGGGGTACACCCGAGAGAAACCCATGTATGAAGAAGGCCTTGTATGGAGTCAAGCAAGCTATAATAGCTTGGTGCAGAGCCTCTCATTATTCATTGTAAGAGGGAGTTAGCCTCTGAATTCGATATGAAGGATCTTGGTCTCATGCATTATTATTTGGTACTAGAAGTATAACAGAAGCGTGATGAAATATTCATGTGGCAACGAAAGTATGTTGTAAATATTCTTCATAATTTTGGTATGATGGATTGCAAATCCATGGAAGCTCCCATGGCGACAGATATGAGAAAGTTGAGAGACTCTAATTATGATCCAGTAGACTCGTCCCTGTATCAATAGTTGATTGGCTCATTAACGTATTTGGTGAATACCTGGCCAAACATTTGCTTTGTTGTGAACACATTGATCTAGTTCCAGGTGGAACCTACATAAGATCATTGGATATCTGTAAAGAATATCTTGAGATATCTTTGTGGGATGATAACTTATGGTTTGAGATATGCCTCAAACAGTGATGTACAACTGCATGGATTTACTGATTCAGATTGGACATGGAGTGCAGATGACGGAAAGAGTACTTATGGTATGTGTTTCAATATGGGATTTGTTATGATATCATGGGCTAGCAAAAAAGAGAAGTCTATTGCACTCAGCATCATAGAAGCAGAGTATATTGCAGCTTGTGATGCTTGTACGAAAGCAGTGTGGCTCCGTAAGCTGGTTTCTGGAATGTTTGATTAGGTGTTGGATTCAACTGTGATATATTGTGATAATCGAAGTTGTATGAAGCTCTTAGAGAACTCAGTGTTTCATGATAGGTCGAAGCACATTGAGATCAAGTATTATTTTCTCCATGATAAAGTCCAGAGGAAAGAAGTGGTTCTCCAGTATATCTCCATTGATGAGCAGACTACAAATATTTTGACGAAGCCTTTGTCCAAGATAAAGTTTGCATACTTGAGGGACAAGCTGGGGCTTGTGGAGATTGCTCCCTTGGTTGAAAGGGGGGAGATGACTTCCTCGGTTGGGAGGGAGCACTGATATGTGGCATCATGGAATGTCAGTGAGTTGCAGATCTGTATCATGCTAGTACAACTTAGATATGGTCATGCAACTTGGAGATGATGCTTGCATCATGCTAGTTATGATCATGCTAGTACAACTTAGATATGATACATATGGTTGGAGTTGTGGATGATAGAGTGGCTTGAGGTGCATCGTGCTAATACAACTTAGAGGTGGACATACAACTTAGATATGATGTATTGACATCATGCTAGTACAACTTAGAGACAATGTTGGTGGGATGCATCATGCTAGATATGGCCATGCGAGTACAACTTAGATATGACATACAACTTAGATATGATGTATTGACATCATGCTAGTACAGCTTAGAGATGACCATACAACTTAGAGGTGATGCAGGGGGATCATGTCATGCCAGATATGATCATGTGAGTATAAATTAGATGTGGCATACAACTTAGATATGATGCATTGACATCATCGTAGATATGTCATGCTAGTACGACTTAGAGATGATCATACAACTTAGAGATGACACAGTGAGGCATAGATATACATCATGCAAGTACAAATTAGATATGGCATACGATTTAGATATGATGCATTGGCATCATGCTAGTACGACTTAGAGATGATGTAGATGATACTCCAGATCATGCCAGTACAACTTAGATGTGATGCATTCACATCATGCTAGTATGACTTAGAGGTGATGCAGTTGATGACATTGTTGATGCAGGATGATATCAAATGATATGATTTGATAGCTGTGGAGATTGTATGTCTCTGGACAATAGTTGTATGCTATTGTGGTGGATGTGCTCCACTGGTAGTGACTGTATGTCACTAGTTAGTAGTTGTGTGCTACTAGGAGTGGTTGTGTACCGCTGGATAGAAGTTGTGTACTACTATGGATTGACAATGTTGTGATCTATTGGATGGAATTGTAGTAACTGTGTAATACTACTATATTTCCATGGAGATTACCAGTAGCGTTGAAGGTGTTTTCTAGGCTGGTGTGCCAACCAGTAGTGTTGGAGGTGATTGTCAGCTAGATGGATAGTGATATGATGCAGAGACATTGATCTACATCATGCGAGTACAACTTAGCGATGGTGCATTGGAGAGGATGGTTCTTGGATCCATTGAGGAAATTCAACATATGTTGGGACAATCATTCTTCTAGGATGTATGTCCAGATTAGAAGAATGGTCCGTGTATCACTATGTTGAGTGAGTGACTTATTCAATATCATGCCTGATTACTCAGAAGGAGCATGGCCTTGAGAGATGATGCAATTGATGCTTTCATATGATACTGATAGTGGTGATTATGCTAATGAGTTGATCTACATGATCATGAGATGGCATGCATGGCTATGATGATGCTACCAGTAGAATGGTGTGTTTGTGCTCAAGACCATTATCGTTAATATCTCCCTAGCTAGGAGGGAGTGTTGACGTTACGGTAGTTGCGGGAGGTATTAAACTCCATGTGTAACCTTTGACTAGAATAGAATATTACAGAAGCAAGAGAAACCCTAAACATATGTGTAAAAACCCTAGAAGACAATTTGGCCTAGCAAAATAAATAATATTAGAATATAACTACCAGAAAGTCAGGTCGGCCTAGCCAGAAAAGTCAATGGACGGATTAATATAAATAGAGGATGTCTTGGCTCATTTTTTCACTCACCACACTCACTCTCTCTTCTAGTTTAGCACAAGTTTGGCGCTGTAGTGGCATACAAGGAAGGTGCATCTTCTAGGGTGGTTTTTGGTGGTGCTTGGTGAAACTCTGTTATAAAAATAGGATCGTGGAGCAATAAAATAAAATAAAATGCGGAAATAAAACACAAAAGATACACAATACAATAGAGACATAGATATATGTGGTTCACCTAGTGTGGGCTACGTCCACTAGAGAAATTTCCATGTCCTTCCTTTATTATTATCCAGCAAATGAAGGGATACAACCTACAACAAACCCGTTGTAACTTCATCTTCTTTCTCTCACAGTCTCCTATCTCATAATACAATATTCTCAATTATACATAGCTGCAATACATTTCCCTCATAAAAGAGGGTTGCCTTCTAGGGAAAAAAACCCTAACATAACTTCTACCGTTGGATCTGTGACCTTATAATGAATGGTCCATATTTACAATGAAATTACAATATACATTTACAAGGCAATTTTTCCTTCGGGGGCTTCGTCCCCAAACCCCTGGACCCCGCATAGGAGGTAACCCCCCTCTGCACTCCCCTGTGTGGAAGAGTGTACATTCTTCTGGGGTGTAAAGTCTTCATGGGGTATAAACACAGCTGCAAACAAAGACCTCTGAATCAAGAAGATAATCAGGCTCCACAACCAACAATCTCCCACTTGGAGACTGATCTCAACAACTTCACTGTTGTTGTATATGTTGGACTATGATCCTTCTTGGACCTGGAATATTTCTTATCTTCATCTTCATTCTTGAAGACCAACGGAAACTGAGCAAGAACTCAGTTTCTCCCTGGTTACTCCCTTTGTTAACATGTTTGTAGGATTATGGCTAGTGTGTATCTTTTCCAACTTCAAATGTCCATCTTCCAAGACGGATCGTATGAAATGGTACCTGAGTTGTATATGCTTAGTCTTTGAATGGAATGTTGAGTTCTTTGCAATATGAATGGCACTCTCACTATCAAAATACAACTTGTTAATCTCATGCTTCTTTCCCAATTCCTCCATAAACCTTTGTAACCAAATCATTTCTTTACTAGCGTCTGTAGCAACAATATACTCTACCTTCGTTTGTCACAACCCCACTGCGGCGTAATAAATTTTTGCCTTTTCTCGAGGGACAGAACCCCCAAAAACCTACGGAGCTTAGCACAGGCTGCAGACACCACCTCTACCTAGAGAGAGTCTATGCACGACCTCCCGGCCTTAAGGATCGTTCAGTTCCTTTTATGAGCCGAAGTGGCCTCTTTTGATTTCCAGCTGAAATCTTCTTCCAATAGATCCACAGGTCCTTTTGGAAGCTCCCCTATGCGAACAACACTAGGCAAAAGCTCCACCCTCTCCTAGCGACCACAACGCTATGACCAAGGCCTATTCCTGAAGGCGCTTGTCGCAACTCGCAATCTCGCGAGTTTGCGAGTCGAAACTTCTGACTCTTCTTTTCCAATCTCACGATACCCGAGATCACAAAATGGGTATAGCTCTCCTCTGTCAGCGTCCTCCATGCGTGACCATTGACTAAGCTTAACGCTATCTCCTCTCACTACTCGCCACTTCGCAAGTTGTGGCGTCCAACCTTGGCACCTTCCCTTCATGAAACCCTGAGAAGCGATGTTAGCTTTCCCTCTCGTGTTCTCGCTACTTGCGACTTCGCAAGTCGAAGGGTTGAACTCTCGTTCCCTTATCTCATGAATCCCAGAGACATGATGTTAGCTTTCCTTCTCGCGTTCTCGCTACTCGTGACTTCGCAAGTTGAAGGGTTGAACTCTCGTTCCCTTATCTCATGAATCCCCGAGAAGCGATGTTAGCTTTCCCTCTTGCATTCTCGCTACTCACGACTTCGCAAGTCGAAGGGTTGAACTCTCGTTCCCTTATCTCACGAATCCCCGAGACACGAGAGGTCAACGGGTGTTGACTCCTTTCACTAGGTGACACGTGTCCGCCTATCTATCGCACGGGCCCACCTTGCGGTTCTACCACGTGTCCCTCGTCCCCAGCTTCGACACTTCGCGACTTCGCTTCCTGAAGCGCTACCTCCTTTGTATCCCGACACTCGAAGTGCCGAGATCCCGAACTCCTCATTACTCCTTATCGCAACTCGCGACTTTGGGACTTTCAGGACAAAAGTCTCGACCTCCTATCTGTCGATATGCCGAAATGCTGAAATTTTGACACGTCGTCAACGCGGGTCCCACAACGGAACTTCCTGCCTTTTTGGAGTTTCGGACTTCGCGAATCCTGATGCTAAGCTTTTGGTTCTTCAACCCATGAAACCCCGAAATACCGAGTTTCGATGCACTTCACCAATAACTGGCTCACAAAAATCCTTTCGCCCCTTCGGGACTTCGCCTTTCGCGACCTAGCGAATCTTGAGGCAAGGGTTTTAACCCTTCAACTCGCGAATCCACGAAAGGAGATTTCACGAGTAATCCAACAATCCTTGTTGACTCAGATCCTACGGTCTGATTTCCCCTGAACTTAAAACTTGAAAATAGGCTTACCGTAACTCCCCTGCTCCTCTGCAAGATCTGACGACTCTCGGGACTTTGCGAATTCTCCACGGAGAATTCCAACCATCCAATGCCTCCTTGACAACTCTTGCGAAGCGAACATGGTATTCCTTCGCTGCTATTTCGGGATTTCAAGAGGATCATTCTTCCTCATACAGGGTTACTAAGACTTGCGCCTTCAAATCCTTTTCCAGGTTCTTGGTGAGATTTCTAAGAAGGGTGTCTCTATGGGGAGATCTATCCAGGGTATTACTTGAGATGGTTAAGGGTGTAGATTTCCCGAGAATAGACTTGAAGTCTGAATTAATTCAATATGTGTATAAATAACGATTTATAAAACATAAGCCATACGTAGTCTTTCCATTATAAGTGTGCAACCACCATTTCTAAATCAAATCAAAACCCTACACAGGCAGTCTTATACTCAAACCATTCATAAAACTGGATAGACTGTGAGCATACATGTCAGCATATAAATTTCAGGATGCAAAATGTAAAACACTTATCATAAATAACACCAGATGTGATTGCAACTGCTGAGACGGGTGCTCGTTTCCACCCAACCATAGGCTCAACGAATCCCAATGGATTTACCACTAGCCACCCCCGAGCTGAGACCATGATGCTGCGAGACTGTGTCTTTGTTTTCCAGTGACCGAGAACAAAGGTTACTCTCCTCCTTCTCTGCTATCACTCACTCTGTATTTTTCCAGAGTTCCTCTTCCTCTTTCCCTCGCGTCTCCCTTGATCTCCCACACTTTCTTCCTTTTCTCTGTTCGGTGAGGTTGCGTGTGGCAGGATTTTCCTCGCAATGGTCAGGTCTGAGGACTCTACGGATGGGCGGTTCACCCCCATCCCTCATTACTCATGAGGAGCCCTTTACCTACCAATCTTGACAAGTCATTTAATTCGGGGCCAACAAGCCACTCTTGGTTCTTCGGGCCAGTGAAGTCCAAATACGGTATTGGTTTCGGTGGAAGTTAACGCCACCTTTCCAGGTGCCTTCCACCACCTTTCTTCAGCCATCGTGGTCTCTTTTTCAGCACCTTTCAGCAGTCTTATATATATATATATATATATATTTATATTATTATTTACATTCATCGACCTTTTCCGCAAGGTCCATTCACATCACACATTCACATTTTTGAGTTTGCCATAGTTCTTGGCCAGTATAGTTATTTTTACAGACTGGGGGAAACAGGGTGTTACAATTCCCTCCCCCTTAAAGGAACATCGTCCTCAATGTTCTTATCTATCAACATGACATGCATGTACAGGTGTAAACAAAATCAGATATGCCCGTTTCATGGCATCCTCCATTTCCCATGTAGCCTCATCTGGGCCAAAATGTTTCCACTGCACCTTGACCTGTGCAATGGTTCGGTTCTAGAGCGGGGTTTCCTTTCTGTCTAGTATGCATTGAGGTTCTGGTAGAAATTCTCCCTCTGGTTCCACCTGGATCATAGACCAATCAATTATATTGTTAGCATCATGTACATATTTCTTCAATAATGAGACATGGAAAACATTATGTGCTTTGACTGTGGGAGGAAGTGATAGCCTATAGGCTACAGGTCCCACTCTATTTAGAACCTCAAAGGGTCCACAATACCGAGGTGCTAACTTGGCACAAGCTCCCATTTTCAGGGAACTTTTCTTGGGCCTAACTCTGAGATATACACGATCTCCCACTTTGAACTCTCTTGGAGTTCTCTTTTGGTCAGCATAACTTTTCTGTCGGTTCTGAGCGACCTTCAGGTTTTGTTTTATCTGAGTCACTTGTTGTTCCATTTATTTCAACATGTCAGGTCCAAAAGAAATCATGTTTACGGGATTACTCCAGCTGACTGGAGTGTTACACGGTCTACCATAGAGGACTTCAAAGGGACTCATCTTCAAGGATGCTTGGTAGCCGTTGTTGTAGGCGAATTCTACCAGTGGCAGGTAGTCTTCCCACTTCCTGGGTTGATGCATTACATGCATTCTTAGCATGTCTTCAAGTATTTGGTTTACCCATTCTGTTTGTCCATCGGTTTGAGGGTGATAGGCGGTGCTAAACAACAATTTGGTTTCTAAGCCAACCATCAGTGATTTCCAAAAGTTAGAAGTAAATTTCATGTCTCTGTTGGACACGATCTCTTTTGGCATACCATGCAGTCTGAATATCTCCTTCATGAATACCTAGGTGATGTCTATTTCCTTGCAAGTTGACCTGACGGGGATGAAGTGAGCAGACTTGCTCAATTTATCCACTACCACCATAATGGCATCATTCTGTTTGTTCGAGGTTGGTAATCCAGTGATGAAATCCATGGAGATGGTTTCCCATTTCCATTCTGGGATTGGTAGAGGTTGTAATAATCCTGCTGGGTGTCGGTGTTCTGCTTTAACTTGTTGGCACTCTATACATTTGGCCAAGTACTCGGCTATGTCTTTCTTCATTCCAAGCCAATAGAATTGTCTCCTAGTGGTTGTGATCATCTTCTGGTATCCTGGATGACTAGAGTAGGGTCTTTTATGTAGTTCATCCAGTATAAACCTCTTCAAGTCGTCACAATTTGGGATATAAAATCTTCTTCTGTAAGTGAGCAGACCTCCTTCGGTCATCTGGCAGCCTTCATATTTTTCTCCGGCGGGTCCTTGCTGTAGGTACATGGTCACGATCTGGACGAAGGGATCTGTTTCTTGTGCATTTCTGATTCTTTCCTTGACATCTGTCTCGCAGGTGCTCACCGCTGCCAGGTGAATTGTTTTCATACTTATGCTAAGGGCATCCGCCACCCTATTTTCTTTTCCTTTAATATGTTTGATTTCAACATCAAACTCGCTAAGGAGGCCCATCCACCTAGCTTGTCTAGCATTGAGCTTTGGTTGATCAAACAGGTATCTCAATCCATAGTGATCTGTCATAATCACAAACTTTCTTCCCAGGAGGTAATGCCTCCACATTTTCAAGGCATGCACTATGGCAGCCAACTCTAGATCATGGGTCACATAGTTGACTTCGTGCTCATTCAATTTTCAGGATTCATAGCAGATCACACTTCCTCCTTGCATAAGGACTCCTCCGAGCCCTTCCTTACAAGCATCTGTGCACACGAGGAAGTCAACTTCTGGATCGACGATTTTCAGCACGGGTGCATGGGTCAGTAGATGTTTCAGGGTTTGAAATCTTTCTTCACATTTCTGTGTCCACAACAATTTCGTCCCCTTCTTCTGGAGGGCAGTGATTGGACAACCAATCTTGGAGAATCGTTTTATAAATCTCCTATAGTATCATTCTAGTCCCATAAAGGATCTGACGTCCGAAACATCTTTTGGGGTAGGCCATTCCATAATAGACCTGAATTTGTCAGGGTCTACCGCTACTCCTTCTTCGGAGAGAACATGGCCTAAGTAATGTATTTGCTTATGGAAGAATTCACATTTGCTGAATTTGGCATAGAGTTGATGTTCTCTTAGCACTTGCAACACAAGTCTAAGATGCTCTTCATGCTCTTTTCTGTTCTTGGAGTAAATTAATATATCGTCAATAAAAACAAGCACAAATTTGTCTAGGAATTTGYTGAGTACATTGTTCATCAAGCACATAAAAGTGGCAGGGGCATTGGTCAACCCAAATGGCACTACCACAAACTCATAGTGACCATACCTCGTTCGGAAGGCAGTTTTATGGATGTCTTCACCCTTGATTCGGACTTGATGGTATCTCGACCTCAAATCAATCTTTGAGAAAATAGACGCACCCCCCAATTGATCGAACAGGTCATCAATCCTGGGCAAGGGGTATTTGTTCTTTATGGTTACCTTATTGAGTTGCCTATAATCTATACACAGTCTAAGGGTACCGTCCTTCTTTTTCACGAACATGACTAGTGCTACCCATGGAGACATGCTGGGCCAAATATAGCCCTTATCCATCATTTCTTTTAATTGCAACTTGAGTTCAACTAACTCGGGTGTTCTCATCCGGTAGGGTGTCCTAGACACTGGCACCGCTCCCGGTGCAAGTTCTATCGAGAAGTCTATGTCCCTTCTCGGAGGTAAACCTGGTACCTCTTCCAGAAACACATCTCTGTATTCTCTCAGGATAGGGTGATCGTCAAGGCTTGGTTTGTCACCTTCGATTGTTTTCAACACCTGTATTACATATAGGGGACATCCCTTTCGGCAATACTTTCTCATTTGCAGAGCTGATATTTGTCTCACCAAGACAAGTTTTTGGATCCCTTGAAGGGTTATCTTTTTCCCTTCTTTACTTACACATTCTAAGGTTTTGTGGTAACAGTCCAATCTGGATTTATGGGCGGCTAGCCAGTCCATACCAATCAGCAGATCATACGATCCCAAGGGTAATAAGTTAAGGGTTGTTTGGGCGGGGAATCTACCCAACATCAATTGGCAGGCTGGTATAACCTCTGCTACCCTTCTTTTGGTGCCAGTGGCTAACTATACCAACCATGGCTTGGTATGTTTTTGTGGTCGTAGTTTACACTTATCAACAGCTTTAGGGGCTATATAACTCAAATTTGAACCAGGGTCAATTAAAACAGACACTAGATGGTTGGAAATCATACCTTCTATTTCTACTACTGAAGCTTGGTGGTCGGCTTGGTTATTATCCAAGGCTGAATAAATTTTTGGCTCACTCCTGGCCACATCATTGACGGTAGTAGCTTCTTGGATGTTATAAATCCTCCGACTATTCTGTTGTCAGTGTGGACAGTCTCTCAACAGATGTTCTTCCCCGCAACCCCAACATTTCAAAGGTTCTCTCTTTGGGTTATCAATCTTCACTGATATGGGTCCAGAAGTTTTATTTCCACTCAAGGAGGGAAAATTCTGCTGGTGCATACTCTGGGCTGGGAAGCTCATTCTTGGGTTCTTCTTATAGTTCTTAAACCCTGGGGATTTAATTCCCTTTTTCCGAAATCTTGAACTATTCTTCTGTTTCCATCCTTCGCAAGGTTATGCTCGATGCCCAAACTGTTCATGACAATAGGTTGTCTTTCGAATAATGCCTTCTAGAGTCTTTGGCTCATCAAATTCAATTCTATTCCGATAGTCCTTAGGTAGTCCACTGATGAAGCGTTGCACCTTTGCCTTTTCTGTCTTGATATAGGGTACATACCTCAACAAATCGAGGAATTTGTTGACATATTCTTCTATAGTGAGTTGTCCCAGTTTGAGTTCATAAAACTCTTTAGTCTTTTCGTCGAAATATTTTTTCGACAGATACTTCTTTCGGAAGTATTTCTCAAACCGTTCCCAAGACAGGTCCTCTTCGCGAACCCCTTTCACATTCTTAAGGCTTCCCACCAAATGGAAGCCTTTCCGTTCAAGTTGAAGGTGGCCACTCGGGCCTTCATATTTTCTGAAAAGTCATGGACTCTGAAATACTTCTTTAGTCCAAGTAGCCAGGCCTCTGCTTCCTCTCCCTTCTTTATTTCACCGTCGAAGGAGGGTGGTTTGGCCTTTCTGAATTCTTCAAATTTTCGACCTTTGGAAGACTTTTGCTTCTTCTATTTTCTTCGGGGATAGGAGCTGGTTCTGCTGCTAGAAGAGCCCTCCGAATCGCCAAATTCCTTCTTAGAGGAATCATCCGACGCTTGTCCTTTACCTCTGGGGTGGACCTTTTTCGAGGTGCTCCTCTCAGTGTGGCCATTGATATGACCATGTTTTTGAGTTTCAAGTTCATGCTGCATTTGTCTTTGTAGATTGGATAAATTATGCAGTAGAACTACGTTAATTTCTGTTTGCTTTTCTTGTTCTTTGATCATCCTTTCATTGTCAGCCTTGCAGCTTTGTAATTCAACCATGAGACTCCTCACAGTCTCGGCTAGATCTGGAGGGGTCCCTGTTGCCCTCCTTTCATCGGACTCTTCGTCTCTATTGTGGGAGCCCTCTCCCACTTCATGGTGAGTCACCATACTATGCATTGATAATTTCCCGCAGTTGATCTTCCACTTGTGTGCAAGAGGAAAAACGCTGGTTGTTAGTCAATATTTATATTTATTTATAACCAACACATAATTCATATTTTCACATGTACACACACACAATAGGGATTTTTCATTCTTAACTTCGTATTTTGATTAGGAAGGTTAAGACAGGGGGGTTTACTCTTTTTAGGAGTGTTCCGAACGGAGCTTCTGCACAACCCGTTCATGAGCCCAAGCAGGCCGAGTGTTGTAACCATGCTTTGATACCAATTTGTCACAACCCCGCTGCGACGTAATACATTTTCACCTTTTCTCGAGGGACAGAACCCCCGAAAACCTACGGAGCTTAGCACAGGCTGTAGATGCCACCTCTGCCTCGACAGAGTCTCTGCGCGACCTCCCGGCCTTAAGGATCATTCAATTCCTTTTATGAGCCGAAGCAGCCTCTTTTGATTTCCAGCTGAAATCTTCTTCCAATCGATCCACAGGTCCTTTCAGAAGCTCCCCTGTGCGAACAACACTAGGTGCGAGCTCCACCCTCTCTGAGCGACCACAGTGCTATGACCAAGGCCTATTCCCAAAGGCGCTTGTTGCAACTCGCAATCTCACGAGTTCGCGAGTTGAAACTCCCAACTCTTCTTTTCCAATCTCGCGATACCTGAGATCACGAAATGGGTATAGCTCTCCTCTGTCAGCGCCCTCCACGCGTGACCACCGGCTAAGCTTAATGCTAGCTCCTCTCACTACTCGCCACTTTGCAAGTTGTGGCATCCAACCTTGGCACCTTCCCTTCACAAAGCCCCGAGAAGCGATGTTAGCTTTCCCTGTCGCATTCTCGCTACTTGCAACTTCGCAAGTCGAAGGGTTGAATTCTCGTTCCCTTATCTCATGAATCCCCGAGACGCGATGTTATCTTTCCCTCTCGCATTCTCACTACTCACGACTTCGCAAGTCGAAGGGTTGAACTCTCGTTCCCTTATCTCATGAATCCCCGAGAAGTGATGTTAGCTTTCCCTCTCGCGTTCTCATTACTTGTGACTTCGCAAGTCGAAGGGTTGAACTCTCGTTCCTTTATCTCACGAATCCTCGAGACGCGAGAGGTCAACGGGTGTTGACTCCTTTCACTAGGTGACACGTGTCCGCCTATCTATCGCACAGGCCCACCTTGCGGTTCTACCACGTGTCCCTCATCCCCAGCTTCGACACTTCGTGACTTTGCTTCCCGAAGTGCTACCTCCTTTGTATCCCGACACCCGAAGTGTTGAGATCCCGAACTCCTCGTTACTCCTTATTGCAACTCGTGACTTCGGGACTTTCGGGACAAAAGTCTCGACCTCCTATCCGTCGATATGTCAAAATGCCGAAATTCTGACACGTCGTCAACGCGGGTCCCACAATGGAACTTCCCACCTTTTTGGAGTTTCCAACTTCGCGAATCCTGATGCTAAGCTTTCGGTTCTTCAACCCACGAAACCCCGAAATACCGAGTTCCGATGCACTTCACCAATAACTGGCTCACACAAATCCTTTCGCCCCTTCGAGACTTCGCCTTTCGCGACCTCGCGAATCTTGAGGCAAGGGTTTTAACCCTTCAACTCGCGAATCCACGAAAGGAGATTTCACGAGTAATCCAACGGTCCTTGTCGACTCAGATCCTACGGTCCAATTTCTCCCGAACTTAAAACTTGAAAATAGGCTTACCGTAACTCCCCTGCTCCTCTGCAAGATCTGATGGCTCTCGGGACTTCGCGAATTCTCCATGGAGAATTATGACTGTCCAATGCCTCCTTGACGACTCTTGCGAAGCGAACACGGTATTCCTTCGCTGCTATTTCGAGATTTCAAGAGGATCATTCTTCCTCGTACAGGGTTACTAAGACTTGCGCCTTCAAATCCTTTTCCAGGTTCTTGGTGAGATTTCTAAGAAGGGTGTCTCTATGGGGAGATGTATCCAGGGTATTACCTGAGACGGTTAAGGGTGTAGATTTCCCAAGAACAAACTTGAAGTCTGAATTAATTCAATATGTGTATAAATAGCGATTTATAAAACATAAGCCATACGTAGTCTTTCCATTATAAGCGTGCAACCACCATTTCTAAATCAAAACACTACACAGGCAGTCTTATACTCAAACCATTCATAAAACTGCACAGACTGTGAGCATACATGTCAGCATATAAATTTCAGGATGCAAAATGTAAAACACTTATAAAAAATAACACCAGATGTGATTGCAACTGCTGAGAGGGGTGCTCGTTTCCACCCAACCGTAGGCTCAGCGACTCCCAACGGATTTACCACTAGCCACCCCCGAGCTGAGACCACGATGTTGCAAGACTGTGTCTCTGTTTGCCAGTGACCGAGAACGAAGGTTACTCTCCTCCTTCTCTTCTATCACTCACTCTGTATTTTTCCAGAGTTCCTCTTCCTCTTTCCCTCGCGTCTCCCTTGATCGCCCACACTTCCTGCCTTTTCTCTGTTCGGCGAGGTTGCGTGTGGCACGATTTTCCTCGCAGTGGTCAGGTCTAAGGACTCTATGGATGGGCGGTTCACCCCCATCCCTCATTACTCATGAGGAGCCCTTTACCTACCAATCCTAACGAGTCATTTAATTCGGGGCCAGCAAGCCGTTCTTGGTTCTTCGGGCCAGTGAAGTCCAAATATGGTATTGGTTTCAGCGGAAGTTAACGCCACCTTTCTAGGTGCCTTCCACCACCTTTCTTCAGCCATCGTGGTCTCTTTTTCAACACCTCCCCCTCTCAGCAGTCCTGCAATACACATATATATTTATATTATTATTTACATTCATCGACCTTTTCCACAAGGTCCATTCACATCACACATTCACATTTTTGAGTTTGCCACAGTTCTTGGCCAGTATAGTTATTTTAACAGACTGGGGAAAACAAGGTGTTACATCGTTGTTGAAAGTGAAACAACCTTTTGTAGTTTTGAAATCCAACTTACTGTTGTTCCACCTACAGTAAAAACACACCATGTGGTTCTCCTCTTGCTATCTTTATCACCTTCCATATATAAATCAACGTATCCCTGTAGAATAATGTATGAACCTCCAAAACATAATGCATGAGTAGCAGTACCTCTCAAATACTTGAGAATCCACTTTACTTCCTCCCAATGTTCTTTACCTGGATTGTTCATATACCTACTCACAACTCCCATTGCATGTGCAAGATCTGGTCTTGTGCAAACCATTGCATACATCAAGCTGCCAACTGCTGATGAATAAGGGACCCTGGACATGTATTATATCTCCTCCTATGTCTTGGGACACATTTCCTTAGTTAATTTGAAATGGCTGGCCAAATGTGTACTAATTGGTTTTGCATTCTGCATTCTAAACCTCTCCAACACCTTCTCTATGTACTCACCCTGAGACAATGTCAATTTGTGATTTTTCCTGTCTCTTGTTATTCTCATACCATGGATTTTCTTTACAACACCCAAATCCTTCATTGAAAATGAATTAACTAATTTCTTCTTGATCACATTTATATCCTTCATATTATACCCTGCAACAAGCATGTCATCTACATACAATAAAAGATAATATAACTTCCATTTTCTATCCTTTTAAAATAAACATAGTGATCATAATGACATCTACTATAACCATGTTCTGTCATAAACCTGTCAAACTTCAAATACCATTGCCTTGGAGCTTACTTTAGGCCATACAAGCTCTTCTTCAACCTGCATACCAAATTCTCCTTCCCTTTGACCTCATACCCCTGTGGCTACTGCATATAAATCTCTTCCTCCAAATCCCCAAGGAGAAAAGTTGTTTTTACATCTAACTGTTCAAGATGAAAATCTTCTACTTCCACAAGACTTAAAATAGTCCTAATTGAAGTCATTTTAACAACATGAGAAAATATTTCATCAAAATCTATACCTTTCTTTTGTGCAAACCTCTTTACAGCAAGTCTAGCCTTGTACTGCTTTTTGCCTCCATATTCTTCCTTCAACTTGTAAACCCATTTATTTTGTAATGCTCTTTTTCCTACAGGCAATTGAACCAAATCCAAGGTCTGGTTATTTACCAACGAATCCATTTCCTCTTTCAATCCTTGTTCCCACTTCTTTTTGGTGTGTACCTACATTACCTCTTCATAACATTCTGGTTCACCAGAATCAGTCAACAATAAATAATACAATGAAGGAGAGTATCGTTCATGGGGTGTACTTAACCTGGTAGATCTTCTAACAACACTTGCAGGAATTTGAGGTACCTGTTGATCCTGTTGTTGTACATTTTGATTTTTTGGTACCTTTGGAGTTTCTTTTCTAGTGATCTCATCAAGCACTGTGTATTCTGATTTTTCTTTTTTCTTGTTTCTTTTCCTGCAACTAATCTTTGTACATGACCTTCTCATTGAATATGACATCTCTACTCCTAATGATTTTGTTATTTTCATAATCTCATAAGTGATAACCAAAATCATTAACACTATATCCATTAAAGGTACACTTCTTGGATTTTTCCTCAATCTTTGTTCTATTTTCTTTATCAATATGGACAAATGATTCACAACCGAAAGTCTTCAAAAAAGAATAGTTTACCTTTTTACCTGTCCATGCCTCCTTTGGAATTATACCATCCAAAGAGCTTGAAGGTCCTCTGTTTATTAAGTAAACAACAATATCTACAACATCTACCCAGAAATGTAAGGGCAAACCAACATGCAATCTCATACTCCTTGCACGCTCCATGATTGTCTTGTTCATCCTTTCTGACACACCATTTTCCTGTGGTGTTCCTGGAACTGTCTTCTCTCTACGAATCCCATGGTATGAACAGTAATAATAAAACTCATTGCTGCAATATTCACCTCCATTGTTTGATCTAAGACACTTCAACCCTTTTCCTGTCTCATTCTCAACCAAAGCTTTCCATTTCTTAAAAGTATCAAAACATCATATTTTTGTCGAATGCAATAAACCCAAGTTTTTCTAGTTGCATCATCAATAAAAGTAACATAATAACGAGAGCCACCAAGAGATGATACCTGAGATGGTACCCATACATCCATATGCACAAGCTCTAACCTTTCACTCTTCTTTTCTTTTCTGGCTCCGAGAAATTTGTTTCTCTTCTGTTTTCCATAAACGCAATGCTCATAGAAATCCAAATCAATTTGTTTAAGATCTGGCAACAAATTTCTTTTGTGAAGCATTTGCATCCCCTTCTCACTCATGTGTCCAAGCTTATGATGCCACAATGTTGTATCCACTCCTGTAGAAGCTAGAGAATAAAAGAGTTAGTATTACCAATACATAAATACAATGTACCTAACTTCTCTCATTTTGTTATCACCAATGATCCTTTGGTGACCTTCCACACCTTATCTATAAATATGGATATACAACCTCCACTTGCCAACTAACTTGTTGAAATTAGATTTTTCCTTAGATATGGAACATGTCTTACGTATTTCAACAACCATTGCTTTCCATTGCTTTGTTTTACCTTTCTCGTTCCAACAATTTTGCATGGTGCATCATCACCCAAATGAACCTGTCCAAAATCACCTTGAACATAATCTAGAAAATGTTTCCTATGGGGTGTGGCATGAAATGAAGCCCTTGAATCTACTACCCAAGACTCAGAAATATTATCTACAGAAAGAATCAAAACATCTTGCAACACATCACCTGTTACATCTGCTTCCTGATTTTTATCCTGTTATCCATCTTTTTGTTTCTTTGGAGCTCTGCAATCTTTCTTCAGATGTCCTTTATTCCCACAATTCCAACACTCTATCTTTCCAAATCTGGATTTGGATCTTCCCTTCCTAGAATTCCCACGGTTCCCTAAGCCCTTTCCTCTATCCTTTTGTCTTCCCCTGTTCTCCATGTTCAACGCATTGCTCGATATCTCACCTGTGATTTTCCACCACATTTCCTCGCTAAGAATAACACCAACAACATCATCAAATTTTAAAGTGTTTGAATCAGAGATAGAGTTACTTACAACCATGACCAAGCTGTTCTAGCTTTCTGGTAATGAGCACAAGATTAGAAGAGCCCTAACATCATCATCAAAGTCCAATTTTATAGAACTTAGTTGATTAGTATCTGTATTAAATTCATTTAAATGATCTGCAACTGACTGATCTTCTGACATCTTCATATTAAATAATCTCTTCATTAGAAATACCTTATTGGACGTCGAGGGTTTTTCATACAGTTTAGCCAATGCATCCATCATATCCTTCGTTGTCTTTTCTTTTGAAATATTGAAAGCCACCGACACTACCAGGCTCAGTTGTATCGTTCCTAGTGCCTTTCTGTCAAGAACCTCCAATTCTTCATCCTTCATGACCGTCGACTTCTTTTCTATTCCACCCAATGGTAGGAATAGATCCTTCTGATATAAATAATCCTCCATATGCATCTTCCATAACTGGTAGTTTTGGCCGTTAAATTTCTCAACCCTAAACTTTCCATCTTCCACCATTTCTCCCACTCGAACTAGGAACCCTCTTTTCCTGTGAGTTACCTTTTGCTCTGATACCAGTTGTTAGAAAAACAGGATCACGGAGCAATAAAATAAAACAAATGCAGAAATAAAACATAGAATATACACAATACAATAGAGACATAGATATACATGGTTCACCCAGTGTGGGTTACGTCCACCAGGGAAATTTCTAGGTCCTTCCTTTATTATTATCCATCAAATGAAGGGATACAACCTACATCAAACCCACTGCAACTTCCTCTTCTTTCTCTCACAGTACAATATTCACAATTATACATAGCTGCAATACATTTCCCTCATAAAAGAGGGTTTCCTTTTAGGGCAAAAAACCCTAACATAACTTCTACCGTCATATCTGTGACCTTATAATGAACGGTCTAGATTTACAATGAAATTACAATATACATTTACAAGGCAATTTTTCCTTCGGGGGCTTCGCCCCCGAACCCCCACCAGGGGCCGACTTGCGCCCAAAGCCCGCAAAGGGGGTAACCCCCTCTACACTCCCCGGTGTGGAAGAGTGTACATTCTTCTGGGGTGTAAAGTCTTCATGGGGTATAAACACGGGTGAAAACAAATACCTCTAAATCAAGAAGATAATCAGGCTCCACAACCAACAAACTCTTGGTGATATTCTTGGTGAAACTCTTGGTGATATTCTTGGTGATACTCTTGGTGATATTCTTGCTAAGTATGGGGCAAGTTTGAGAGAGTAGTGCAGCTGCAATTGTTGCACTTATGTGTGGTACTTGTGATGTGGATATGGTGACTCTCTTGTGTGCTACCCTTGGAGAAGGAGCTCTCTACTTGTCTTGAGTTGTTGTTGCATTTAGAAGCTAGAGTTTATCTGTTGGTTATAATGTTTCTTCCGTAATCATTCTATCCACCAAAGATTATGGTGCTCGAGGGTGGCTGTGTGCCTATGGTTGGGTAACAATAGTGGTATTGTCCATGGTAAAATGAGCACATTAAATATTTTAACAATAATAACCAACTATCAACCCTCGAGTGAACTAGGGGTTTGATCCCTAACCACTTCTTTATCCTAGTTTTCGATTTGGTCAAATATAATTTTACATATATCATTATGGGAAAAAACATGTTGCTTGTGTGGGGCCCTAAAAGTTAATAACAATCTAGAGAACCATTTAATATATTTCTCAACTTTGGGGAAATAACATTTAAGTTGTGGGGTATTCTTAGCTTCCTCAATTATAAACCTTTTTAAATGTCACTTCTCAACATGTGATATTCCTTGTACTTCATACTTGTGTTGCTTTAGTATCTTCTCAAATTTATGCATTACTTGGTCTATTGGATGAAAGTTTTTTGGTGGACCAAGAGAAGGAAGTTGACATTGATTAGTGGTGTCCTCAATAAAATCCCAGATCTTAATGCATGACAACCATTAATATTCTCTTTGTCTCTAAGCTTCATGACCAAGTATTCTCCAATAACTCAAATCATGTTTGATTCATATATTTCTACTTTACGCAAAATTATTTATATTATGTGGTTCATTGATCTGGATTATTTTCGGAACGAAATGAGAGCAGAGATATAATAAGGAAATGTACAAAGATATATCATATATCCAATAATATAATAGATATTTATCATATATATGACCATAAACACAGAGATACAATAATACACAATTTCAATTAATGAGGGAAATGTACAAAACTATAGAAATACAGAGTGAAAGACTCGCTAGAATGGTGGCAACTTATCTCCGAGAAGAGATGTGACGACTACTCACATTTGAAACAAGATCATTCTTACAATGAGGCTACAAAGACCTTTTTAACATAAAGAAAATCCAAAACCCTAACCCAGGAAGATGAAAAGCCAACAATTTTGTGGACCCTGTTTTGGGTAGTATGGTGTATCAACTTCTTGGGGGTGTAAATTTGGCATACGATCTATGTTTGGGGTGCGCGATAGCTCATTGGAAAGGTATCGATGAGGAGACTCGTTTTGGGGGATTACTATAAGGTGCACAATCATGAAAACGCTTCATTTAGGCCCTTAAAAATGGCCCCGAAAGTTTAGGAACCGAAAAACTGCTAAAAATAGTAAGTTGCTAGAAGAATTTTTTGAGCCAATTGGAATAGGTGGGTGGCCACCGATATCCACCTAGATCATTCCTCCCTCCTTTGGAAGCAATAGTCTCCATTGCGTTGAGTTCCCGAGGGAGAGGGAGAAGCGTTTGTTGAATCTGAACCTTAATGAGTTGCTTGCCTTGCTGGAGAAGTTGTGCTACTTGGCTTGTGGAAGGTTGTCGAGAAACTAATGTTGGAAGGGTTGGACCTTTGTAACCAGTCTGGCTACATGAGATGACTATGTGTAGAAGGAATCTTTTCTCTTTTCTTCAATCTTGTTGACCTGCTTCTATTGGATAGAAGGTGCTTAGATTGAGGCTGCAGTAATTGCAGTGTCCTTTTGTTCACCTATTGAACAGATTGTGAAGAAGCTGAATTTTGTAGTATGAGATACTACATTGTGACATTGTTTAGGTGAGACGGTAGTTGGAACTACGGGGTATTCTGTAGAGATGACCCCTAGAGTAACAATGAAACTATGGGGTCGAGACTCATAAATAACATGGTGCTTCCACATATATGGTTGGCCCAAAAGAACATCACAGACATACAGTGGGGCAACATTACATAATACCTCATCCTTGAAGGGTTGGATGTCGTATGAAAATCGATACTGCTAGATGACACAGATATCTCGTCCCTGGCGAAGCCACCCAATGTAGTATGGATGTGGGTGTGGTGTTGTCGACAATCTCAATTTTTTAACGACCTCTACTGAGATGAGGTTCTTCTGGCTTTTGCTATCAATAATGAAATGCAATAGGGTCCCCTTCACCCACATCTGTGAATGAAAGAGGTGCTCCCCCTTTTTAGGATCTGCTAGTTCTTTTGGTTGAATTGTTGTGGTCTTGATAGTAGCAGTGGGGTCTACATTGATAATATGTCTTCTCCCATTATTTTTTGAATCTAGGTTCAACTCCTTTTCTTTGATTTCAGCCACCAATAAATTTTTTTGAGAGACATTCATGAGTGTTTTGCCAGAGGATTTTGTGGAAATCACACGACTTCTCAGTGTCCTTCTTTGTCTTCCCGTGACCCTTCTTTTCTTATGGATTGGACTGGTTTTGGGGAGGCTGTTTGTTAGGTTCGTCTTTATCATACTTTTGTTTTTGTGGATTTGTAGACTCGAACTTCCATTTTTTCTGGTGCCTACATTTCTACTCGATTTTGACAGTATATCGATAGGCAACTCCCAGTGATGAGATATCCATGAAATCCATTTCGGTTTGGATGTACCTATGTAGAGCCTGTGGTATTTCAGAATCAGATGTCGCTCAGAGTCTTTGATACCCAACTTGGTGTGTAAGGTATGGAAATTATTTGTGAACTTCGACACTATTTGGCCCCTCTCTTGTTGTAGTGTGGTCCATCTCATGTATTGGTCGACATAGTTACCAACAGGGTAATATTGTTCCTTGACCACATCCACAAAAAAATCCCAAGTGGGCTCGACCCCATATATTCCAAACTCCTCTCTCGAAATTTTCTCCTAGTAAGTTTCCCACCAGTGTTTGACATGGCAGAGAGCCTTAAGGAGTGCAAAGGTGATCTTTTCCCCGTCAAAAAAATTATTAACATAGAAATAACCTTCTAGCAGATTTAACCATTTTTCTAGGGCACTTGCATCTATCTGACCTTCAAATACAAAAATATAAAAATTGACTTGTACATTGAAAGAAGAGGTGCTTCCAAAGTGTCTGCTTGATGAAGACGTGCATGTTTTTATTGGCATACATTGAAGGATGTGGGAAAAATTCTCCATCATTTCGTCCCTCTATTACGTGAGAACTCGCTCAAGCAACATATTGATAGAATCTTCTACTCCATTATTTTTATTTTATTCTTTCGTGGAGGGTTTCTTGGGCATGTGAGAGCGATTTTACTCAATAGAGACAAGCTTGAGACCCAACTTGCTATACTCAGACCTCTTCGGGGACATGCACTGAAAAATGATCAAGAGCAGCCTGCTCTAATACCACTGATCCAAATTATTTTTGGAATGAAATGAGAGCGAAGATATAATACATAAATGTATAGAGATATATCAGATATCCAATAATATAATAGAGATTTATCATAGATATACACATAAACACAGAGATACAATAATACACAATTTCTATTAATGAGCGAAATGTACAAAATTGTAGAAATCCAGAGTGAAAGACTTGTTAGAATAGTGGCAGCTTATTTCTAATAAGAGATGTGACGAATACTCACATTTGCAAGAGGAACAATCTTAGAATGAGGCTCCAAAGGCCTTTTTATCATAAAGAAAATCCAAAACCCTAACCCCGGAAGATGAAAATCCAACAGTTTTGTGGACCTCGTTTTGGGTAGTTTGGTGTATCAACTTCCCGGGATCGTAACTTTGGCATACTATCTCTGTTTGGGGCACACAATAGCTCATTGGAAAGGTATCGACGAGGAGATTCATTTTTGGGGCTTAATCAGAGCCTCTGGCTATATTTAAGGTGCACAGTCGCGAAAAATCTTCATTTAATCCCTCAAAATGGCCCCAGAAGTTTAGGAGCCGGAAAAATGCTAAAAATAGTAAGTTGCTAGAAGACTATTTTGAGTCAGTTGGAATAGGTGAGTGGCCACCGATATCCACCTGGATCATTCATATCCTCAATGTTTCTGAATTTGTTTGATGAACTCAAGTTGATCTTGTGTTTTTCCTCGGTTTTCTTTCCTTATAAAAATCTCTTTATATAAAATAGACAATTGCAAGTTGGGATCCTTTAATTGAAAAGCTTTGGCATAAATATCCCTTTTAACTTGTGCATTCATAACATCTTCCTCTAACACATGCTCTGTAAAAATCGAAGTTAAGCCCTATGCAAATTTATACTATCTTACTTGGTTTTCAAGTAATGGAATTTTTTTTCTCAATGTTCTACAGATTTGTAGCTTTTGATTGGGATTTATCTGAGGTGGCATGTGTGATGACTAGTCTAGCCAATAACAATGTTGTTAATTTTTCTCTTTGCATGTCTAATACATATTCTTCAACAATGTATATTATTGTATTGTCAAAATCAATCCTTCTTTTCCTTTGGGTTTGCTTAATAATGGTCTTCTTTCTTTTATTAGAGGCAATCAACTTCAAATATGCCACATGATCAATTGGATCGGGAATGTTTTGACCCCCTAAGACAATATATTCTCTAAGCTACTAGGAGTAGCTAGTGTCCATTGCAATATCTTTTCCTTTGATATCTTTGATTGAAGTTGTGCATTGTTTTGGAATGATCAAAACTTCCATATTTAGATTAATTACATTTTCAACAGGAGGTAGACCAATTTGAGTTTGTTGTTGCATAAGTTGCTATGTAGATTCAATAGTAACTTGTTTTTCTTGTCTTGCTTCTTCATTTTTAGACACTTCTTCCTTATCCCTTTCGACTTTTAGTATCCTTTCTTGTTTTTCTCTTCCCTCTTCCAGTTTTTTCTCCAACTCTATTGTTGCCTTGTTTTGATTTTACTCTTTTTCCAATCTTGCCTTTTCTGCTTTTGATACTTTTATTTTCCCCTCTTCTTCTTTTTTCCTTAATTGCTTGGATTCAAAGAGTTTTTCTTTTATCATTTTAATCTCTTTCATAGTTTTCTCTTATGATCTCGTGCCTTGTGAATCATTTGATCATTAGGTTCCAACCTTTCCTGCACCTCTTTGCATGATGTTTCATTCTAATAAAGTAGCTCATGATATCACTATTCATGAGCATATGGCCAATAAATAGAAACATAAATGTTGTGTTTTGAAATAAGTCCTTTAGGATCATTCCTTCTGAATTTCCCATTTGGGAATTTGTATTCTAGCATAGCATTTTCCTCTTTCCTAACTTGCTTAGAGTTACTTAATTGATAATGTCCAATATACATGTTGTAGGGGATGAAAGTTTTCATTCTTGAATCCTCTGCTAAAGAAGCATTCAAACAATGGAGAATGGTTTGGTATGTTATCTCTCCAAGAAATATTTGTTTTGGAACATATTTAGGAAACAAATGAGAGGGAGTAGTTTACTCCATATATTCTAAGGTAAGCATGGTCTTGTTTTAAATAATAGTTGCCTATCCTTTGTTAGCCTATGGCTTACCTTTACCAATCACTAAGTCTAAATTGTCACCTATATTTGTATTATTCATTTAGGATATTAGTAATATATCCTCAAGTGATGACTAATGAGTTAGTTAAGATTGCCTAGCCTAGTCATAATGCATGATTTTAGGATCTAGAGAAAATCTCTCTATGAGGTGGCATCACCCATTGTACTATAAATATGTAACATTGGAGTGAATAAGTATGTGTTGGCTATTATGCCTTTTCAGCCATGTTGCTGTTCTTGTATCTAATTTATTGTGTTTAATTTCTACAGTTGTGGTAAAGAGAAAACAAAAGATGGTTAATAAGCTCTAACCCGCCCTTTGAAATACATAATGGATGGGCCATGCAGAATCAATGAATTAATTCATTGAAAGTGGATTGACTGAATCAAAGGAGAATAGATTGATTGAACGAGATGTTGAACCATCTCAATGATTTTCCTACCAAGCCCACTTGCCTTAAGTTTACTAGGATACACTCCTATTTGCCTACCAAGCCACCTTCCTTAAGTTTATGATCCAGATTATTTTCGGCATGAAATGGGAGCGAAGATATAACAAAGAAATATACAGAGATATCTCAAATATCTAATAATATAATATAAATATATCAAAGATCCAACCATAAACATAGATATATGGTAATGCACAATTTCTATTAATGAGCGAAAATGTACAGAGACTGTAAAATTACAGAGTGAAAGACTCACTAGAATGGTGGCAGCTTATCTCTGAGAAGATATGGGGTGGCTACTCACATTCACAAGAAGATGATTGTTACAATGAGGCTCCAAAGTCCTTTTAAACATAATTAAAATCCAAAACCCTAACCCTAGAAGATGAAAAGCCAAAATGTTTGCGGGCCCCGATGGGGGCAGTTGATACGTCAACTTCCCATGGGCATAGATTTTGCATACGATCTATGTTTTGGGTGCTCGATACACCGTTGGAAAGGTATAACCAATAAGAACGACTTTAGACTGGCCCAATCTAGTGCCTCCGACATTTGCTTGCGCCCCAAATCCCTAGAAAACATTGTTTAGGGCCTCAAAATGGCCCCGAAAGTTTGGGACCCAAAAAACTGCCAAGGTGGGAAAACTATTTTTTGAGCCAGTGGGATAGGTGGGTGGCCACCGATATCCACCTGGATCAATCCTCCCTCCTTGGGAACCAATGGTCTCCATTTTGTTGAGTTCCTAGGGGATAGGGGGAGGCATTTGTTGAATCTGAACCTTGATGAGCTATTTGCCTTGTTGGAGAAGTTGCGCTACTTAGCTTGTTGAAGGCTGTCATGAACCTATGGCTGGAAGGGTTGGACATTTTTAAAGAGTCTCGCTACATGAGATGATTATATGTAGAAGAAATCATTGCTCTTTGCTTTAATCTTGTCTACCTGCTTCTGCTGGAAAGAACAGGCTTGGACTGAGGCTGCATTGGTTGCGGTGTTCTTTTGTTCATCATTTGAATAGACTGTGAAGAAGATGAATTTTTTAGTATGAGATATTACCTTGCGACACTATTTAGGTGGGACAATAGTCGGAATTACCTCTAGTAGTTTGTAGAGATGACCCCCAAGAGTAGCAATGACACTACATGGTCGAGACTCATAAATAGCATGGCTCTTCCACATATATGGCTGGCCCAAGAGAACATCACAGAAATCTAGCAGGGAAACATCACATAATACCTCATCCTTGAAGGGCTGGATGCCATATGACAATTGACACTGTTGGTTGACACGAAGATCTCGTCTCTGGCAAAGCCACCCGATGTTGTATGGTTGCGGGTGTGGTGTTGTCGACAATCCCAACTGTTTGACGACCTCTACTGAGATGAGGTTCTTTTGGCTTTCGCTATCAGTGATAAAATGCAGCGGGGTCCCCTTCACCCACAACTGTGAATGAAAAAGGCACTCCCCTTCTTCATGATATGTTGGTTCTTCTGGTTGAATTGCGGTGGTCGCGACAATAACAATGGGATCTGCGTCGATGATCTATCTTCTATCAATATTTTCTGAATTGGATTATGAATCAAGGTTTGGCTCCTTGTCTTTGATATTGACCACCAATGACTGTTTTGAGTGACATTCATCGGTGTTGTGCCAGGGGATTTTGTGGAAATCACACCATTTTCCGGTGTCCTTCTTCGTCTTTCTGTGACCCTTCTTTTCCTGTGGCTTGGACTGGTTTTCGGGAGGTTGTTTGTTAGGGCCATCTTTATCATACTTTTGTTGATGCGGATTTGCAGACCCAAAATCCTGCTTGTTCTGGTGCTTAAATTTTTGCTTGATTTTAACAACATATCGATAAGAAACACTGAGTGATGAGATGTCCAGAAAATCCATTTCAGTTTGGATGTATCTTTTTAGAGCCCCATGGTATTTCAGAACCAAATGTCGCTCGGAGTCTTTGATACCCAGCTTGGTGCATAAGGTATGGAAGGTATTGGTTAACTTTGGCATTGCTTGGCCCCTCTCTTGTCGCAGTGTGGTCCATCTCATGTATTGGTCCTCATAGTTGTCAACAGGGTAATATTGTTCCTTTATCGCATCCACAAAAAAATCCCAAGTGGGCTCGACCCCATATATTCCAGACTCCTCTGTGGAAATTTTCTCCCAGTAAGTTTCCCACAAATGTTTGACATGGGGGAGAGCCTTAAGGAGTGCGAAGGTGATGTTTTCCTTGTCGGAGAAATTATGAATAGAGAAAAAACCTTCTAGCAGATTTAACCATTTTTCTAGGGCATCCACATCTATCTGTCCTTCAAATATGGGAATATCAAAATTAACTTGTACCTTGAAAGGCGAGGTGCCTCCAAAGTGGTCGATTGATGAAGATGCGCATGTTGTTATTGGTAGGCGTTGAAGGATGTGGGAAAAATTATCCATCATTTCGTCCCTCTGTTGCATGAGAGCTTGCTCAAGCAACATATTAATAGAATCGTCTGCTCTATTGTTTTTATTTTTTTCCGTCATGGAGGGTTTCTTGGGTGTGAGATAACGATTTTCCTTAAGAGAGACAAGCTCAAGACCCAACTTGATATACTCAGACCTCGTCGGGGACATGCACTGAAAAATTATCAAGAGCACCCTACTCTGATACCACTAATCCAGATTATTTTCGGCACGAAATGAGAGCAGAGATATAACAAAGAAATATACAGAGATATCTCATATATCCAATAATATAATATAAATGTATCAGAGATGCAACCATAAACATAGAGATACAATAATACACAATTTCTATTCATGAGTGAAAATGTACAAAGACTGTAAAATTACAGCTTGAAAGACTCGCTAGAATGGTGGAAACATATCTCTGAGAAGAGATGTGACGACTACTCACATTCGCAAGAAGATGATTATTACAATGAGGCTCTAAAGGCCTTTTTAACATAATTAAAATCCAAAACCCTAACCTCGGAAGATGAAAATCCAAAAGGTTTGCGAGCCCTGATGGGGGTAATTGATACGTCAACTTCCCGGGGGCGTAAATTTTGCATACGATCTCCGTTTGGGGCACTCGATACACTATTGGAAAGGTCTAAGCAAAAAGAAAGACTTTCGACTGGCCCAAGCTAGTGACTATTGCAGTCGTATGTGCCCCAATCCCCCAAAAAAATCGTTTAGGGCCTCAAAATGGCCCCTGAAATTTGGGACCCGAAAACTGCCAAGGCAAAAAACTATTTTTCGAGCCAGTGGGATAGGTGGGTAGCCATCGATATCCACCTGGATCGGTTTACTAGGATACACTCCTATAATTCGTTTTATTCTCTTATTCTACCTTCCTTGAGTTAGTGGTACTCTTTATACTCCACTTCGTCTATCTTACACAACTAAGTCAAAGGAAATTATAACGAGCGAAATGAAATAAGTTGTCTATCGTGTATATTCTCTCTATTATATCTCCAGTTACTCATATATTGGATAAGAGGCATTACTGGTAAATTCTTTCAATAAAGAAATAGAATTTGAATATGCAAGTGACAAGAAGCTTATGCTAGACCCCAGACATGAAGCTTCTTCCAAACTCCAAATGATAGTTTATAGATTCAATCACAACAAGCGAGAAAAAGAAAGATTTGATTTATGACTCGTGTTCTACTAGTGTACATACAAATTATTATGTCTCACTTGTGTGCATAAATATACCGAAGGAAAAAAAGGTCAAATGTTGCCATATACTTTCTTAAACCAACTTGAAAAATTCTATAAGGACTAAAGGAAGAACCTCTCGTGCCCATATAGAGTAGGGATTTTGAGTTAAGGAGGAGGGAGTTATTGTAAAAAAGAAAAAAAATTGTTTTATGAATGGAAGAAGATCAACCAATGGAACATTGTTTTGTAATGATAATGCTTCTCTTTAAATACACAAAGCAAACACTTTTCATAACTTTCATTATATTTATGTTCAAGGTTTTTTTCCATTATATTTATATTTATGTTCAAAGGTTTTTTAATGAAAAAGGTATTCCGCCCAAAACTTGGAAAATATCTTGCCAAGATTTATTTGTCCCTTTAAAAATCTATATATAGAATCAATGTAAATGGTATTTATTTGATTTGTGTTTTTGAAACAGAATGAGAATAAGATCATCAACTTAAATATTATGACAAGTACATAAGCATCAAATAAGCATCTAATTTTTTTTTGGTGCATGAAACAATTTTTTATGTAATGAAATTTTCTCTCTGTTCTAGACAGGATACATATTCTTGTATAAATAGAACCTATAAAATGCTCAATAAAACTGAGTAAATAAACCATAGTATTAGGACATAGGGAACAATCAATAAACAATTAGTTGATTTCAAAGCTGAAATCAAAATAATTTTTAGAGAAATTCATGCAATTAGTTGATTTCAAAGCTGAAAACAAAATAATTTTTAGAGAAATTCATGCAATTTTTTAAGTACATAATCATTTAGAATTTAAGTGTGAAAACAATCAGAATACACAAGATCTTGAAGCTTCCATCAATAAAAATGGAATGAAGCTGGGTAATGAAGTCTTCATTGGTACTATTGGGTTAATGTTGATTGTATTGAAAAAAGAGAGGAAATAATTAATAAAAGCAATAAAGACAAAGCAATTAAAAAAATGAAAATTGGAGATTTAGAAGTTATGGCAACGATGATATTTTTATTAAAGTATTTTTTCCATTATATTTCTATTTATGTTCAAAGGTTTTTTAATGAAAAAGTATTTTTCCCAAAAATTTGAAAATATCGACCCCCACTTTATTTGTCCCTTTAAAAATATATATAGAGAATCAATGTAAATGGAAGATGTAATTTTCCAAACCATTAATGTGTACATTGAATAATTTATATGTAAACGTTGTCATGGTAAAAAAAATGGTCTCCTAATTAACTCCAACATCCAACTGTAAAGTACACAAACATGAGCATGCAAAATAAAATCAACAAATTGATACCACACTAAACAATGAACCGAACTCTGAAATCTGGCAGAAAATTTGCAAGCTATTTCTCAAGACATTTAAATCATATTCAACTTGTAGAGTGTATTCATTCTTACATTAAACATGTATAGTTTGCAGTCATAGTCATTCTACATTTAGATTTAGAAAACAAAAATACTTGTTACAATCTAATTAATACCAATAACCAATTTGTTTACAAGCATTCAATTTCTTTCTTGTTTTGTATACTCAATAATATATCTACTCGGTAATGTCTACCTTCTTCGACTTGATAATATTCACCATCATGGAGATGAAGACCATATATCACTTATCCAATGATTAGAGATGAGCCTTCAAATAAGAAGAGGACCAAATTACAAAATCTACTTCAATTTTTTTGGTATAGTCAAAGTTAGCAATCAAACCCAATTCAAGATATAAAGAAAGTAAATATCTATACAAGTGTCTAACCCATGCACCTACAACTTGAGTGTATCTAACACATGTCATATAATTTCTTTAGATTTTCTCTGTTGCTTTGTAATATAAAACATTAAAAGCTTATGACATAGAATATTCCACATCTCTCATCTCCAACTATCTTGCATTGTAGGATTCTATGAATGCGCCATGTCTTTCGACCCTCTCTCATGAGTACGCCATCGTATATGATCCTTTAATATCATAATTTTTTCTTCTTCCAATGTCTCTAGTTTTTCTTTCAACCCCTTTTTTTCACCATGGAAAGTTGTATCTAGTTTGGCATGGAGAACCAAACCCCCGTGTATTTTTGTAATACCCCTAGGACGAACCCCAATTGTAATGTAAATGTACATATGGGTTGGTGAGTGAGGACATTTTGGACTAGAGTGCCTTTTTATATATGTTTTGAGGTTAGAGTGCTTGTGTGGTTATTAGGTTTGAGAGTTTGGATGCTAAAAGGCTAGTGAACATGTCTTTGTAAAATGTAATCATACTCAGATATTAATGAAAGTACATCACTATTGCAGACCAACCAAACA
>ML780024.1:412568-430931 GCA_009831015.1 Picea engelmannii | reverse complement strand
GGGGGGGGGGGGGGGCATGTAGTTCCCAACATGACAAGTTTCAAGTTGGGAACATGCACATATATTTGGGGAATTTAGTTCATTTTTCCATCATTCCATTATCATTCACTCATTATGCCATCACTCTCTCCCAACCTCCATACACACTTGGCAACCATCATCCATACCCACAATTGGGAAATCTTTGAAACGGTCTCTGGGTAAATTGAGATGAAGAGTAGGGTTGTCAGGACCACGATAATTCTCTCCAATTCAGAGAACTGTTGGGAATTATTTTCCCAAGGTGACAAGATATAGCTACAAGGCTCTGAGACTTCATGTTTGACATGTTTTTGAAGCCCTGGAAGGGAAGTGGGGTAGCCTAATGATTGTTGAGCAGAGAAGGGGCATACTTCCTAGTGTGGGACAAGAATATGGGGAATGGGGGACTGTGGGTTGTCTTCTAGAGTTGGAACCTTAGTCTGAGTATTTTGGTTGTTGACAAACCTTAGCTTGGCTTAGGATTCCTTTGCTTTGGTGGAGTTTTATCCCCAAATTGGGGGTGACTTGTTGCTGAGAGTTTATGAGCAACAAAGTCTATGGCTGAGAGGACAGTCTAAGTTCTGCAGGCAGTTGGTGACTTTTAACAAAAGATAAGTGTCTTTTATGTGTTTGATCCAAATGATATGTTATTATTTATGTATTTTCTATTATGGTTTCTTGTTGTAGATGTTGCATGTATATATTTGTCATTATTCTCCATGATTTAGTGCATTTGCAAAGCATTTTAGTGAACTAAATTGGTATCAAAGTTGAAATTTTGGTGTAGCATAGCCCAACAGGGGGGTGGGGATGTTACAACGCGGTATTAGAGCTCCAATTTTGACACTCAGCCTGCATATGCCAATTAACAGAGAAGAATTGAAAATTGTAGAGTATGCAAGAAAATTGTTTAAAAGAATGTTAGAGAGAGTATGTCTGCAATTTGCTCGATAAAATTATTGGAGTGAAATTGAGGGAATTTGACGATAAATTGAAGGAATTGAGCCCAAGATCAAAAATCCCCAAACATTAATCATAGTCTGAGGAGATTTGGACCTGTAGATGGTTGAATTTGGAGGTTACAGAGCAACCATGTCACCCTTGATTAAATTGGGCCAAAGCCCTGATTTCCGCAACATAAATTCGAAGGAATTCGACAGGAAAGGGTCAAAATTAGTGGGTAGAGGTTTAATTAATATAGTCATGCCAAAATTGATTATATTAATATTATTATTAGAGCTTCAACTATGGCCTGAAAAATAAAATTTGAATTTATGTATTTTGGGCGTTTTTGGAAAATTTGAAAATTCAGAAAAATTAGGAAAATTTGGGTATATTCTGTATGTTGATGTCAACATGACATGGGGGCCATGTCTTAGCTGATGTGTTATAGGGTGACATGTACTTCCATGGTGGCAACCGTTGTAGAGGTGTCAAGCCACAAGATGACAAATGGTAGGTGAGGTGGAGCCATGGTGGCAGGCACTCACCTATTTGGAGGAACCATGAGCCAGGACCCATAATGCAGTGGGGGCAATCCACCACAGGTCGACATGTCACCGACCAAAAAAAAATTGGTTTACTTTGCATCACCCCCCTCTATTAGTGATCATCATGGCAGGGGGCGACGATATGATGGTGACTGTTGATCACTGTCGACACCCCTCGATCCTCCGTCATCCGATCAAATGGACGTGCAACATGATCCACCAAAGAAAATGGGTGCAGGATGGGACTCGTCCATCCCTACAACCCAATAAAAATATTCCATATATGAAACCAAGGCATATGGGACCCGAAGGTGTGTGTGTGTGCGTGGGTCATGGAGGTTAGGAAGGAATAAATAAAGAAGGGAGAGGAAGATGGGGTTGATAGGGAAAAGTCAAGTGGGAAAGGAGCTGACATGGAATCCTTTCGAGGGTGCCATGTGGGCCAAGATCCCACAACAACATCCCATTCAACCAGATTAAAATAAATTTTTTAGAAATTAATAAAAAATATTGGAAAATTGCAATGATTTCCAGGTCATGTTTTTGCGAGCCATTTTTGAAGGCCTAAATGAAATTTTTGAGAAGCCTTATTCGTATGAAAGTGTATGTTGTCATAGGATATATAGTTTCTACATCTAAAATAATGGATCTCAGAGAGATCTTTCTAACGATATAAATCATTCATCAAACATAGCTAATATGAGGGAGTTATAAGCCAAAATGTTGAGGGTAATTTTTGGATACCAGTTCACTTTGAGGGCCATAACTTCCTACTCCAGAATCAGATTTGGGCACAGGAGCAGCCTAAAACAATATATTGAGACATAGAAGACATCCATGTAGATAAATTGAAATTATAGACATCTAAAAATGCACAAGAGGACATAGAAGGCAACTGTAGTGTTCATTGGTAAAATATAAATTGGCTTGAAACTTCAACAGGATGTATCTAGCAGCTTGAAGCTCAAATAAAGGTGAAACTTGCTTGAATGTCCAAAATATGGTCATGAAGGAACTCAGTTGGGCTCCTACTAAAAATACAAAGGAGCAGGTGCAAAGATTCATGGGCACAGTGAAAAATTGCACCTGGTTTATTTACTTACTTTCTAATATTTTTTAAAGTTTTTGAGAACATATCCACGTTGTACAAGTATACCATTTCTTTGGTTTTTTTAAACCTTTGAGATCATATCCACGTTTTGTGAGCAAACCTTTCAAAGAAAATGGGATGATAGTCACACTGTAGAAGCATACCTTCTTTCGGTTAATCCCAAAGATAGGAAAATTATTCGAAAGAAAAAATAAATGATATTTTATACTTGTAGACACTGCTCAAAACACCAGTCGTTTCTTTAACTTATTTTCGTGAGGTCTAAATTAATTGAATATATCATAAATTTGTATTACCCATCCAAAATAAGTATAGTACTTCACTTTGAAAGTAGGATGAAGATCTTCACTACAATACCTTGTATATAGACGTTATTCACGGTGGCATTGATCATCCATTTATCATTAGTGGACAGACTATTTACAACATCAAAGCTTTAGGAAATAATCCATGAGCTCAATCGACATGGCCCCTATCTCAACTTAGTTGTTCCTAATTCTTTTAAGATCGATCCTATTTTCCAATCTTTAGCTTTCAATCTCTCTGGTACTCTGGATATTGCAGGTCACCATTGAGAAAAAATAAAATCAGGAAAGGCTCAAATATTTAACAATAACAATAAGTCTATACGTTTTGTTTTTTCGGTGGGGTGAAGATTTCATATAGGAGGCATTCATAAGCAGAGAGTCATCATTGCCATGTCATGATTGGAAATGCTTGGCTTCAATTTCTTTTATTGATATAAATCCATTCATTTTTATGTTGTGTGACTCCATAGCTATAACCCATTCTGTAATTTTACTTTTTTGCACATATATATTGTATTTAATTTTGTTTTGTGCAGCTGAATACAGGAATAAAAACTCAGTCACCATTGAGTTCCTTCAAAGTGAAAGGAGTCGTTCACTATGGAATTGTATAGAATTAACCCTTCTATGCACATCGAATATCTTACAATTCGTTGTTATTGGTCTCATATCATATTCTGGAATGAGAAAGTTAATGATTTTGTTTATTTATGTGAATTATGTTAATTTTAGAGAAACTATTAAGTTTCTTTTCAGTTTACTAGATAACAATAGCATATGTAGGATCACTGAGAGAAACACAATCACAAGATACACAACATTTATACTGGGAAACCCTCATGGGGGAGAAAACCCAACAAAAACTTCCTTAATATAGATTTCCAATACAATGCCAAGACAAAAAGACCAAACACTAGAGAATAATCAAGACTAAGCATTGTGCCTCTCTCTCCTCCTTCTCCCAACTTCAGAAATCTCCAAACTTGCGCACTGAGTGAGTGACTTGAGTGAGTGAGCTAATGAGGCGTTATCCTCTCTTATTTATACTGGATGGCATGCGCTAGGGAGGTGTCTGTTCATCAAGCAGGGATGACTTCTTCTCCTAGTGGCTAAAACCACTATAATTAGGCATGGGGGCTGACTTCTTAATTAACATCATATAATTAGGGTTTGACCAATCCACAAAAGGGGATTTGGTCATTTACAAAGCTCGACATGATCAATCCACAAAAGGAGATTGATCTAATTAATAATAACTCAATAATAAATAGAATACTCTTTGCAGTTACAATATTTCAACACTCCCCCTTAACAAGAAGGGTATTCTACAATACAACATCATCAGAGAGAGAGAGAGCGGGAAACAACATCATCATCGTCTTGAACATTGACTGACATATCTATAATTCATCGAAGGTTTTTCTTATCATTAATATCATCATTAACGAAATGGAGCTGGAATGGCATCATCATCATATGCATCAACATCAATTAGTATAACACTAATACATCATTATCATCAATAATAACACGAGGCTGATACAACATCAAAAACAACACCATCATCAACAACACGAGGCTAGAGCAACATCATCACAACATGAAGGATCAAGCAACATCATCATCATCATCATGGGGCAACAAAATGAGGCAGGTGTAACAACATTTTGTGGTACTCTGACAGTCCCTAAGGAGCTGCCCAAGAATCATAAGATTCCCTAGGATATAAAATCCTAACGGTGCTACCACGTGGTACTCTGATAGACCATCCTCACTGGACCTTCATGATCTGTCCAGGAATCATAAGATTCCCTAGGATTATAAAAATCCCAACAGAGCTACCACTACTAACCATAGCTAGCATATACGTGCATAGGTACTTTTACAGACCGTCCTTATCGGACCTTCAGGATCTATCCAGAGATGATTGGTCCCCTAGGATATAGAATCCTAACTGAGCTACTCGTTGTTTGTCAACATACCATAGTATCATCAACATCACTCCCCCTTTCGAGGGAGGTCCTTTCGGACTATACCAATCTTGTCTTGAAAGTGCTCAAGATTTACATGAGACAGAGGCTTGGTCAACACATCTGCAAACTACTCATATGTACCAACATATTGGATCTTTATGGCTCCCCTATGCACCATATCAAGAATGTAGTGATACCGGATTTCTATGTGATTTGACTTTTCATGGAACACATGGTTCTCTATCATCTTTATGCAACTCTGGTTGTCACATAGAATCACGGTTTCTTCCATCTCTAGATCAAAGAGACCTGTCAACAACTTCTGAAGCCATATGGATTCACAACTGGAGGAACATGCAACAATGTATTCCGCTTCTGTTGTGTAGAGAGAAATACTGGATTGGTTCCTACTCTGCCACGAAGTCATGGATGACCCCATACTGAAACAACATCCTGAATTTATCTTTCTATCAGAAACACTTCCAACCTAATCTAAATTGGTATAACCAATCGGTCTGAACTCATGATCTCCATTATAACAGAGACCAAAGTCCAACGTACCCTTAAGGTATGTCATCACATGTTTTGTAGAAACAAGGTGAACACATCTGGGCTCTACTAGATACTGGCTCAAGGTGTTCACAACAAAACATATATATGGCTTGGTGTTTTTCAAATACATCAACGATCCAATGATCTTTCTGTACAATGTGGCATCAACCAATTTTGATGAAGTATCAACCAGGAGCTTCAACTTTGTTTCCATGGGTGTGTTCATGGATTTACACTCCAACATATGAAACCTATTTATTAGTTCAACTACATACTTCCCTTGGTTAAGGAAGATCTTCTCTGGGCTCTGCCAAACCTCAAGACCTAAGAAATAGTGCATTAGTCCTAGGTATTTCATTTCATATATATCCAACAAGCTTCTTCTTACAATCAATGATGATATCTTCTTCTCCAGTTAAGAATAAGTCATCCACATGCAACAAAAATATAATAGGCTCATCATTCATAACCTTGAGGTAAAGGTTAGAATCAACTTTACTCTTGGTAAAGCCCAAGCTTGTCAGAAAACTGTCAATTCTTCCATACCCAACTATAGGAGTTTACTTCAATCCATACAGAGACTTCTTCAACCTGCAGACATGCGTCTTTCTATCTTAAAATTCAAACCCTTGAGGTTGTTCTATATACACTTCTTCTTCAATGACACCATTTAAGAAGGTTGTTTTCACATCCATATGGTGTAACTTCCACTTCATATTAGCTGCAAGAGCTATGATGGTTCTGATAGAAGTGTATCTGGCTACAAGAGAAAACGTCTCTTCATAGTCAATGCCTTCCCTTTGAGAAAAGCCACGAGTTACAAATTTTGCTTTATTTTTTTCAATACTTCCATCAACAACATGTTTTGTCTTGTATAACCATTTGGAAGATACCACATCTTTGCTTTTCGGTCTGGGAACTATTTCCCATACATCATTCTTTATAATGGATTGGTATTCTTCTGTCATGGCATTTGCCCATTCTTTATTTTGAATGGCTTCTTCAAAGCAAGTAGGATCCTTCTCTATAAGATCACACATCAAAGCCATGTAGCTCGAGAATGGTTTAGGTTTCTTGACTTGTCTCTTGGTTCCTTCTGGGGCACCATACTTCTCTCCATATTGAATAAGTTCCCTCACCCAAGATGGCTTTCCCTTGTGAGAGATCGTCATCTAGGAGGTTCTTTAGATTCTATCATATCGTGATCTTCTTAAATCTCATCATCATGGGAAGTTGGGACTTCCCTCACTGGTTCTGTAACTTTGGGAGCTACAAGTTCTTCTTCATATACTTCTTCAAGATGACATCTCCTTGATTTCTTGAGTGTTGCACCTTCATCAAAGGTTACATCTCTGCTGATCTCAATATGATGGTAACCTGGTATATAAATTTTGAAGGCCTTTGAGACCTCACAATATCCAACAAATATTCCCTTCTTTCTTGAAGGGTCCAGCTTGGTTCTTCTTTCTTTTCGAATGTGTTCAAACAATGGACATCCAAATATCTTGAGATGGCTTACTTCTGGCTTCTTTCCGGAGAACATTTATTTGGGGGTTTTGAACCCAAGTGCACTATAGGATAATTTGTTTTGTACATACATTGTTATTCTTGCTGCTTCTACCCATAAGTGCATTGGAATATCTTGATCATGGATCATATTATTCACCGATTCCATTATAATTTTGTTCTTTCTTTCTGCTACACCATTTTGTTGAGGATTGTAGGGAGTGGTGAGATCCCTCTTAATCCTGACATATTTGCAAAAACTTCCAAACTATTTTGAGGTGTATTCTCCTCCATTATCTGACCTGAGTATCTTGATTTTTCTTTCAGAGAGATTCTCTATCAAGGATTTGAAATCCTTGAATTTTCCAAACACTTCATCTTTTGATTTGAATAAGTAAACCCAAGTCTTGCGAGAATAATCATCAATGAATGACACATAGTATACATACCCACTAAGAGAGATTGGTGGCATTGGGCCACATACATCTGAGTGGATGAGTTCCAAGACTCCTTCTTTACTCACGTTCTTCGGGAAAAGATTCTTTATGTTATTTCCTTGTGCACATCCCTTGCACACACCTTCCTGATCAATCTTGAAATCTGGTAGACCTGTAACTGCTTTTCTCACATATGGTAAGGCCTTGTAGTTGATGCGAGCTAGTATTATATGCCAAAGTTCACATGGACTCTCAGTGGAGTGAGTCAGGGCTGCGTTTGAGTGACCTTTTAATTTATATAGACCACCTTCTTTTATTCCAATAACAATTGCATCTTCTATGGTTTTTACTTTAGGCAACATAAGCACTTCACCATTGTTGGCCCTTGACCAAGTTTTGAGGAAATATTGGTCGTGTTTGACCACATTTGGGACTTCGACAGGCTGGTCGAAGATGCAGCGCCCAAGCGGAGCTGAGATTGTGGGATCTCACTTGTTTTGCGGGCTTGTGGACCCATCAAAGGGTTTACTAGGGTTTATGTAATGGGTTATGGGATGTCGACCCATGGGTTTACCCATGATTAGGCCATTTTGTAAATGTATAAATAAGTAACTAAGCGATGTAAGAAGAAAGGTTGGCTATGTGCACAATATGTTGTAAGTGTTAATGTTGGCATAGTGCAAGAGGTTGTAAGTTTCTTTGTGCAAATATACTGTGTAGAGTGAGGCTCTGTGCTAATAAGGAGTTGGCTCTGTGCCTTGACCTAATTTTGGGAAGGAGGATCTGGTGCGCAACGTGCAGATCTCTTTTCCTCTGCGGAGTTTGGCTCCATGGCTTTGTGCACAGGAGTAGATGAATGTGAGAATATTGAAGACTAATAAAGAAGAAGAAGAAGTTGGTGGACGTAGCCCCACACTGGGGTGAACCACATATATCTTGTGTCTTGATGTGTTTTGTGCAATGTGAATTGTGTTGTTTATCTGCTTAGTGCTGTTGTTATAATGTATGATGAATGCATATGATGTTATTGCTTAGTGCTTAATGGTATTAAAGATAAATGAATGCTAGATCTGAGCTTAATGTATGTGCTAAGTGATTGAAAATGCCTGATCTTTATTGTTACTGCGTTGATCTTCAATAAGGGTTTAGCCCGCGAGGTGAATAAGACTCATGAACTAATGCATATTGTTGTCTAAGTGCTCTGCTAAGTGTTGTAATCACAGATCTGTGTCCCAACTTGGTTGTAGACACCTGAGTCCTACAATCCCCCCCTACCTCTACCTCGGGTGAGACTTCATCTACTTCACAGGTGTTGACGAAAGGGTCGGTAGTTAGGGTTTTGTTGGTGTGTTGAACCCTGGGTCTACCCCTGTGCCAACAAATGGTTCTGTTGTCGGGACTTGAAACTGTGATTGTTGGGAACTAAAGAAAAGAGAAAGCTCTGTGTGTATATCTGCTGCTGTAGTGCACAATATTCTAATTGATTTGCGAAGCTCTTTGCTAAGAAAGAAACCTGATCTGAAGAAAAGAGGTAAGATCTTAAAGCTTTGTGCTTTGGTAAGGGTAAGATAAGTGGAAATTTTTGCTTCGAGAGCATGAATCTAGGTATGTTTGATAGATTTTGTCCCAGTCTGAATGGTAGGGCACAGTTAGAAGAAATAATTGATCTCAATAGAGAAAGATATGTTATTTCTATCCATAGAAAGAATTTTTGGACTAATAAGTGGATGTAGGAACTTAGAAAGAATTTTTGCAAATTGCAGGTCCAACACTGTGATCCGAGTGCACAGTACAAGAAAGGCTGGGGATCATTTAAAATAAAGAGAGGATCGACATTGTGTTATAATTGCAGAAGACCGAGACATATTGCTAAGGAATGCCCTGGTACAGGTCCTATTTGTCTTTATTGTAAAGTTATTGGTCATAAGGTTGAGGATTGTCCAAGAATGATTGCTAAAGTTGAAAAGATGAACACGAGAAAAGAGAACTCTGAAGAAAATCATGAGGCTAAGAGCATGTTGGAGAATCACAAAGAGAAAGAGTCAAAGACTATGTTAGTACAGTTAAAAGAAGTAATGGATGATCACAGAGACATCAGTCTACCAGAGATCCTGAAATAAAAACAACGCATAGTTACAAGAATAGAAGACTTCGACATAGAGTATGTATTGGATGAAGAAACACACATAAATATTATGCCAGAAAGCACTTGGGAAATTTTGGGAAAACCTGCTATGGTACCTTCATTGGGAAGGATAGGCTTGTTTAAAAGAAAGATGATAACCCTATGTGGAAGAGTTACTAATATACCTATGATTGCTCATGAAATATCAACTGAAGAAGAATTTGAAGTCATTAAATTTGTTGAGAACAACGCCCCTTTTCCACTTTTATTAGGAAATACTTGGATTGAGAAGGATGAGTTCAGAAGGAAAGCAGAGGAGGAAGCTACAAAATAGAAAAAGCAAGAACTAAGGGACTTCATAACCAGAAAAATAGAGAAACTAATAGAAGAACAAGAGGATAAGTCGAAGCAACAGAGGGCAAGAGAATTAGCCGTCGAAGTTGAAAGAATGCAGGAAGGCTTGAAGAACCTATCCATGCAATAAAGAAGTATAGCCACCTCGGAAATAGTAAGAGAAGAGACATTAACCTCAGAATCTGTAAGAGCACATCAATAGTGTGAAGTCCTTTCACCAGAAGAGAATAAGATTACAAAAGGAAAGAGGATTCCAGAAATTGTTAGAGAAGCTCAAATCACAGGAAAGAAGGCCAGGAAGCTCAATAAGAAGAAAGCTAAGCTAGAAAAACTACAGGAAGCTACAGAGAACATAAGGAAGACTTCACAGGAGGCATATCTGTAGAACTTGAACCTCGCCGGAATAAGATAACCACGCAGAATGAGATTTCGGCAAAGCGAAGCTATATGACCGTTGGAGGCATCCCGACCGTTAGAATGATGCCCCAAAACGGCTAGAAAACACAATTATGAGCGAATGGACCGATGAGACCATGCCCTAACAAACATATTCACATCGATGGCCGCATTCCTACCCATTGGAGGAATTCGTTATGACACTTGCTTATTTAACTCGTCGAACGCTGCGATGGGACCACTTTTTGCCACCCATGATTATCCAAGCTACCAGAGAATCAATTGTATATCGCACCGTGATTTCTAGACCTCGCCATCCATTGGATTACCTCACTTATATGTTCTCCTACCTGATCTATTTGTCCACAAGTGTGAATGTCGGGAGAACCTAGCGTGTTAGAGATATTTGTTGGGGAGATCCTTACGAAGATAATGGCTGATATACAATTTTGTGTAGGAATACAGGCGTCATCGACTGGGGGACTGCAATCATCCCCTTCGGTTGGATGTCGTTCTAGCCGTGCTAACCCCGCGACTGAGAAGCGAAGTAAGCATCACGATGATCTGGCTAACGTGAAGTAGATCCCATCAGTCTTGCCAGATTATATACCACCTTTGGCTGGCGTGGTTAACCGTGACAACATCCCACGTGATTTTGAGTACACCTTGATCACTGCGTACATCCCGAAGGGGATACGCGTAGTTGGAACCCAGTTGGGATAGATCCCAACTCTAAAGAACAACAACTTTAATCTCGATGACAGAAAGAACCACGCCATGCTTGCACCCCATAGGCATTTGATGAAGACGAATGGGAAGAAGCCACACATAGTCTCCCAACCGTGGATTAAGGAGCTAGCACAGTCCACGATACTGAATGTAATGAATATCTGTTACTTTCGCTGACATCGGGAGGTTAACGCTTGCGTTAAACTCCTCTTGTCGTGATACCATGGAGGATATATGTGGCTAGACAGACACATTACTGTGGATCCGACGCTGATCCACTTGATTACAAGACTAAGCATGCAAGGATCATACCCTCAACAATTCCACCCAAGGAAGACTTTAGATCGCTCCTTGGCATAGCGCATAAAGGAGGATTACGGTGATGTAGAAAAGGGAAAGTGAAGCTACAAGGTAGCCTCTATCTAGGATGGCACAATGCACCTTGCTTGCCAACTTATAGCTGGCAAGCTCGCTAGAAAGAACCATCTGACACAGGTCACTGGGTTCATAGTAGACCTCACTGGGAAATGCGTGGAGGGGATGCAAATGAACTAGGTGAGTTACCTCATCAACGAGCTCAAGAAATACTATCGTGAAGCGCATGATCAAGGGTATGAATTCCATTTCAGCTAGTTTCTTATATTGATCGCATTTGTCACTTGGTAGATGCCGGAAGGAACAACATTTCCATAAGTTAAGCCATTGGAGCTGGTGGTCGTAAGGTTCTCCACCTTGTGGTATACGAATGACATGTCGAAGCAGTGGAAATCAAACATTGTGTTCCATGCCTACTACCAACAACTGAAGCATGCTATTAAGGCATTTCCATGCATGACACTGAACACATTGCACCAATACAGGCCGCTAGTGAAGTTTCACACATATCGACACTTTATCTATATCACTGCGCGCAAGGATGAGAGCAAGGAGGAGTTACAGTCCTATTATAAGTTGACCGACGCAGACATGGAGGAGATCACCAAAGAATGGCCGGCAGAGTTCCTTGTACCGGTTGAAGATGCAGAGCTCTCTGACGTGGACATCATAGGAAGCCCCTTGGTCACCCGGGTCGAGCATGTCGGGTAGATCAACGCGAAGAAAAAGAAGAAACAGGTAGAAGTACAACATATAGAACTTGATGAGGAGGACAAAGCCTCTGCAGAAGATGGATCTAGCTCGCCAGAAGGAGGAGGAGAAGACCAAGGCAATGGACAAGGAGGAGGGGATGACGGAGAAACGCAAGAAGAAGGCAAAGCTACACCGCCGAAGGACCACCCTACCGAGGCAGAAACATCAAAGAAAAGGAAGGTTTCTTCACAGAAACCTTCGACAAGAAAGAAGACGTGTGCTAGTAAGCCCAAGATGAAGGCCACAACCACTAAGGACGACGTCGATCTAATCATCGCAGCCATGGAGGATGCTTCAGAGGATATCTTGCAGTGATATGGAGCAAAGCAGGAAACACTGTACGAAAGAATCGAGAAGGAGCTGAAGGAGATACAACAAGCCATCCATTCGAGCCGCGTAGTACCTAATGCGCCTTCTTCATCGAAGATTGTAGAATTGGGAGATGAGCCCGCCCAATTATGAAGACTAGCAGATGCAATAGAGGCTTGGCTTCAGCGAGTCCAAGAAGAAAAGGAACAAGCTACAAAAGTCTTGAAGCAAGAAAAGGAGGAGGTCTTAGAGCAACTACGAGTTGCGCAGTCTTGCGTAACCACCTACAAGAAGGAGAAAGATGAAATTCAAGCGATGTTCGAGGAGGACAAAGCAAAGCTACAGAAAGAAAAAGACCAACTGCTTGCAGAGAAGACTGCGGTCAAAGAAGCAGTGACTATAGCACTTCGCTCTGTGTTGGGCTTGGCATAGGAGGAACAAGAGTCAACTGAGATTCAAGTGGGGAAGCTCGCTGAGGCCATTCAACAACTTCAAGCAAGGATAACAGAGTTAGATATATAAGAAATGCCAAGCACTCTGCAAGAAGTGTGCGATCAGAGGGAGGAAGCCGCCAAGAGCGCAATTGGAAGGATCAGGTCCCTCGCCTCAGAATGTAAGTAGTTGAGTGATCGAAGTGCGCAAACCTATGAACGCCTCACAGAATATCCGAAGTTGAGGAAACTGGAAGCACAACTATAGGAGGCGTAGCAACAGGCATCCACCGTGCAGGCGCAGGTGAATCTACTCAATGCGGCCAAGTGAATGAAGAGATCACAAGAACAACATGCAGTCCAACAACAGATTACTGCCATCCAGAGAAGAGTCATGGAAGTTACACAGAAACTACAGCCGGTGCAGGATGAAGCCTGCATGATTTTTTAAGAGATTGAAGGACAAGGCTCGCAACTAGACTAAGTGGTTACGATAGTGGAACAACGCCTGGAAGGGCCTATTACAAAGAAAATGATTTAGGAGTTCTTTGAGCAGGAGGCTCTAGTGAAGCAAAAAGTCGAGGCAGCTCGAGCTAAGGTCGAGGCCTTTGAAGGAGCATTTCCCAGATCTGAGTGACTAGGGACGAGTCACAGGTGAGTGTTAGGGGCCTGTTGGCCCTTGACCAAGTTTTGAGGAAATATTGGTCGTGTTTGACCACTTTTGGGACTTTGATAGGATGGTCGAAGATGGAGTGCCCAGGCAGAGCTGAGATCGCGAGATCTCACTTGTTTTGTGGGATTGTGGACCCAACAAAGGGTTTACTAGGGTTTGTGTAATGGGTTATGGGATGTCGGCCCATGGGTTTACCCATGATTAGGCCTTTTTGTAAATGTATAAATAAGTAGTTAAGCGATGTAAGAAGAAAGGTTGGCTATGTGCACAATATGTTGTAAGTGTTAATGTTGTCCTAGTGCAAGATGTTGTAAGTTGCTATGTGCAAACAAACTGTGTAGAGTGAGGCTCTGTGCTAATAAGGAGTTGGCTCTATGCCTTGACCTGATTTTGGGAAGGAGGATTTGGTGTGCAAGATGCAGATCTCTTGTCCTCTGCAGATTTTGGCTCTGTGGCTTTGTGCATAGGAGCATATAAATGTAAGAAGATTGAAGACTAATAAATAAGAAGAAGAAGTTGGTGGACGTAGCCCCACAATGGGGTGAACCATGTATATCCTGTGTCTTGATGTGCTTTGTGCAATGTGAATTATGATGTTTATATGCTTAGTGTTATTGTTATAATGTATGATGAATGCATCTGATGTTATTGCTTAGTGCTTAATTGTATTAAAGATAAATGAATGCTAGATTTGAGCTTATGTTATGTGCTAAGTGATTGAAAGTTCTTGATCTTTATTTTTACTGCGTTGATCTATAATAAGGGTTTAGTCTGTGAGGTGAATAAGACTCATAAACTAATGCATATTGTTGTCTAAGTGCTCTACTAAGTGTTGTAATCATAGATCTTTGTCCCAGCTTGGTTGTAGACACCTGAGTCCTACAACCCCCCCTGCCTCTACCTCAGGTGAGACTTCATCTGCTTCGCAGGTGTTGTCGAAAGGGTCGGTAGTTAGGGTTTTGTTGGTGCGTTGTTGAAGCGTTGAACCCTAGGTATGTATTTGTGCCAACAAACATCTATGAATGCAACCCTAAATCCTTTCTTATCTAACGATGAGATAGAAATCAAATTCTTCGTCAAACCTGGTACATATAGTACATACTTCATCTTCATTAGGGTCCCTGAATCAAGTTTCTAATTGGACTCTCCCACTCCCTTGATAGGGTACTAGTAATCATCTCCAAGTTTAAATTTATGGTGAAATTTATTTTCGGTAAGGCTAAAGAGAATGTCTCTTTGACCTGTCATGTGCCTGGAAGCACCACTATCTGTGATCCAAGTATCCTCACGAGGTGACACTGATCCTGAGAGGGTAGAGATTAAGACATAGTCTTCAATATTTTCTTTAATCATCTTTGTGGGTGGCTCTTCATCTTCAATTATGTGGGCATGGTGCCTTTTGTTTCTCTTCTTGTATTCTTCTCTTATAGCTGGACAATTCTTAGCAATATGTCCCATTTTGTCACAATGGTAACATTGATAAGATGATAAATCTTTTTCTCTTCTTTGACCTTTCCGAAACTTTTGGAATCTCCTTGAAGGGTGAGATTCTTTATGGATGGATTTATTTGGGGAGTGAGACTCCTTATGTGGATGGGTCTCCTCATTGAAGTGAGACCTTCTCTTTCCTCCTTTAGTATGAGCATCTAGAGCTTGATCTTCATCCCTTAATAGTACCGCTTGTTGGTTAGCTACTCTTTATTCTTCTTGAACACATTCTTCCCAAAGACTGTCAAATTGTAGTTTTTCCTTTTTGGCACAAATGGTTTGGATGAATGCATCCCAAGGTCTTGTGAGACCATTAAGAGATGTAATTATGATTTCATATTCATCTAGGTTATCTCCAATTGCTTCTAGTTGTTCCTTGAATTGAGAGATCCTAGAGAAATAGTCATGAACTATTTCTCCTTTCTGCATCTTTGTATTCTTGAGTTGAGTTCTCAAGTTCATCTTTTGGTTAATGTTTCTTCCTTATTACAATCTGGTTAGGGCATCAAACATTTATTTTGGGGTATTCTTAGATGCCACTTGAGGGATCAAGTGATCTTTGATAGATTCTGCTATGATTCTTTTGGCCCTAACCATGTCCTTCTGGTACTTTGCTTTAGTTGTAGCATCTGTGGGTTCTAGTAAATTTTATTTGATGAATATTTCAAGGTCATTCTCTTCAAGAATGAGTGCAATACTATACTTCCAGACACAGAAGTCATCCACACCTCCTAACTTGTCAACAAGATTGGTGCTTGCAGACATCTTGACCTAGAGCTGGGAAAATGAGCAAAAATTGAAAATGCTCATAAATTAAATCTGAACTTACCAAGAAGTGTGCTTAGATGAGGCGAGTAGCTTGGTGCAATTGGTTTTTTGAAAATCGAAATTGTACCCCTTGAAACTTGCACTGCGCAAATTTGGACTGGTACTTCTCGTACTGGTTCTGGTTTCCTGTTTTTTTGGTACCAATGAAAACTAGGGTTTCACTTTTCGTGAGTTCTGTCCATCGAAAAGGTGCACGTAAGCTGCCATTGAGTTTGATAGGCTGGGGCACACTTCCCTAGGTGTTTTTTAGGCAGAAATTCTTCTCCAACAAAAAGCCCTAATTTTCTTGTACGACAACAATGACGTTTTTGCTTATCTAGTGAAAGGTGCTCTCTTCAGCTTAGCTCTTATACCATGTTAATTTTAGAGCATCTATTAGGTTTCTTTTCAATTTACTAGATAAAAATAACATAGTTAGGATCACTAAGAGAAATACAATCACAAGATACACATCATTTATCCTGGGAAACCCTCATGGGCAAGAAAACCCAACAAAAACTTCATTAATATAGATTGCCAAAACAATGCCAAGATAAAAGACCAAACACTAGATAATAAGCAAGACTGAGCGTTACACCTCTCTCTCCTCCTTCTCTTAGTGGCTAAAACCACTTTAATTAGGCATGGTAGCCGACTTCTTAATTAACATCATATAATTAGGGTTTGACCAATCCACAAAAGGGGATTTGGTCATTTACAAAGCCCGACATGATCAATCCATAAAATGGGATTGATCTAATTAATAATAACTCAATAATAAATAGAATACTCTTTGCAGTTACAATATTTCAACAAATTATAAACATATCATATTATGGCCTCAGAAGTAGACATTGTTGTAAAAGTGTCTTATGATTGAATATATGGGTCTGAAGGGCATAGTAAGCCCCACCAATAACAGGGGAAGGACTAGTGGTTTCAGTTGATGGCCAGCTCCTCAAACCCTCGGGTTTTCTCTCACCTCCGCTTGTAGATCCTCGAAGTTGACCATGTTCCAGAGATGTTTTTTCTCCAGTAGAATTGGTCGGTCCAACAACATTAGTAGATTATGTTCCATATGAAGGAACATTTCTCCAAATTAGAGTCGTCGTTATATGAAGGGATGGATGTCTTCCCTAAATCAAGCTCTTACTATGAAGGGATAAACCTCTTTTCCTTGAGCTCCAGAAGGCATGAACCATTTCAAAATCCACCTTGAATTGAATAAAAGCGAACCTATTCACAATTCCAACTTCTTTGGCCCACCTCACTTAAGTGAAAATGATAAGGCTAACTCTTCATTTTACATAGTTATAGAAACTGAGATCAAGTATGTTACATTGGAGAAGGAATCAAAAGACACTTTCCTCAGTGTTGTTGGCATAATGATTCAGTAAGCATATCGATCTCTGATGAAGATATTTTGAGATACATGCCCTATTATTATTATTATTATTTGAAGTAACGATAAATGCTTCAAGCAATTAGCAATCAACAAAAGGAAAGTCCAATAGTAACAAGTTAAACAACAACCATATATATGTTATAACAACGAGTGATATGGGGAGAATATGATGCCTATGAAATCAACCCAAAATGATTCCACGTGATGAGAAAAAGCATAGAAAGTTTGGAATTGTATTATTTTTTAGGCCATTATAAACCTCCAAGAATGGTTTCCTGGGCATTATACATAAAGACAATACTACGTTTTGTGAGAATGGAGAAATACAAATTATTTCACACAAATTTTGTTTGGTGTTAAAAATTTGAAATTTCAATTACAACTACAATGACAATTTCATAGTGTTTGTTGGGTTTGGAAACATTTCCATTACCTCTTGGATAGTTGGTTGGTGGGCTGAGAACAACTGTTAGCTAGCCTTTGGAGACATCGCATAGTTGTGCTTTGCATCCAGTGAAATGTTGGAATAGTCTCATCAAAGAGATGGTACATAAGCATTATCTAACTTAAACAATGCCTTTGTCTTGCAAAGGCGGTAAGAGTTTGCAAAGGTAATGAATATAGAGATGATAAGATGGTTCAGAGTTTGCAGGTGCAAAGGATTAAGGTAGTTAGAGTTTGCAAGAGATAGATGTGGTTGCAAATGCTTAAGATGGTTAGAGTTTGTAGGAGATGGATGTGGTTGTAGGTGTTCAATAAACTGGGTATCATCCTCATAAAGAGTTTAAATAAAATTAGGTTATCAAGCATTGCAAAAATTCATAGAGACTTATAATATATAAAAACTTAGGTTATGTAAGATGATCTCGATAATAAGACTTCAATGTGCCTTTCCAATAGTATGTTAGATAAAATAAAGTTAAATATTTTAAGAAATATAAGTTTTTTTCTTCCTATGTGAAATTTTGGAAAGAGACTTTTTGGAAAGAGACTTAGATTTTTGGAAAGAGAAATTTTGGGAAGAGACTTAGATTTTTTTAAGTTAAAGGATAAAAAAGCCAAGAAGGAAAAGAGACTTGTTAAGAGAGAAACCTCTCTCTCTCTCTCTCTCTCCCCCCCC
>ML780024.1:402029-412518 GCA_009831015.1 Picea engelmannii | reverse complement strand
ATCTATTTTCTAAGACATGAGTAGAGTAGTTTTGGTATTAAGATCATCCCTCTTAGGTGGGGTGTCTTTAGTCATGCTCCCCATCTTTACCAAGGTTAATTAATTGAATATAAGTACAATCAAATCCTCTAATATATTCAACTAATCGCTCAATAGTCAAGTCCCACTAACGCAATTGGTTTTCGAGGGTTTTATTTTGTAAGGCAGCCAATGTTTGAAACTCATTGTAGTTGGGAGGAGACACCAAAAAAAGTCTAGCCATGTTAAGGGTTGGTGTGGCCCAGGTCGAATGCTATCCTAGGGTGCTTTTGACGGCTTAAATTCCCATGGGTCGTGGTTTCTTTGACCATGGGCTAGTCCCGTAGGTAATAGACATGCTAGCAAACAAAAACAAATAAATTCTCAATAGAAAAGTATTGAATATCTCTATAGCTTTGATAAGAGAAAACATGCAATAATATATTCTTACCAACCTATATCATAACTAAATCACCTTTATTTTGACCAAGGAGGAAAAAGATAAGTCATAACAAAGAAAAGATTCAAGTGTATGCTAAATGTTGAAATCTCAACACATAGAAAAAATAAATCAAAGGACCAAAAGTGATTTCAAAATCATTGGACTAATAAAAGTTAGAAGAAGTATGCCAAATAATTAAAAACAAAGTAAAATCAAACCGAAACCACGCTCAAAAGTGTTGGAAAAACATGATCGTGGAGCAATAAAATAAAGCAAATGCGGAAATAAAACACAGAAGATACACAATACAACAGAGACATATATATACGTGGTTCACCCAGTGTGGGCTACGTCCACTAGATAAATTTCCAGGTCCTTCCTTATTATTATCCAACAAAATGAAGGGATACAACCTACAACACACTTGTTGCAAATTCCTCTTCTTTTCTCTCACAGTCTCCTCTCTCAGAATACAATATTCACGATAATACACAACCACAATACAATTCCATCATAAAAGAGGGTTTCCTTCTAGGGAAAAATGTTGAAATATTGTAATTGCAAAGAATATTCTATTTATTATTGAGTCATTATTCATTACATCAATCCCCTTTTGTGGATTGATCATGTCGGGCATTGTAATTGACCTAATCTCCTTTTGCGGATTGGTCAAACTCTAATTGTATTATGCAAATTAAGAAGTCGGCCCCGATACCTAATTAAGGTCATTTTAACCACCAAGAAGACAAGTCAACCCTGCCCAATGAAGAGACACCTTTCCAGTGCATGCAAGCTAGTATAAATAAAGGAGGTTAGTGCCTCATTATCTCACTCACTCATTCACTCATCAAGTGCACAAGTTTGGTAGCTGTAGTTGGGAGAAGAAGGAAGAGAGAGGCACATTGCTCAGTGTTGGATATTCTCTAGTGTTTTGGTTGGTTTATTGTTTTGGCATTGTATTGGATATCTATATTAAGGAAGTTTTGTTGGGTTTTCTCCCCCATGAGGGTTTCCCATGATAAATGTTTTATATCTTGTGATTGTGTTTCTCTCAGTGATCCTACTTATGCCATTGTTATCTAGTAAATTGAAAAGAAACCTAATAATAACTCAAAACTTAACATGGTTTCAGAGCTAAGCTGAAGAGAGTACCTTTCACTGGATAAGAAAAAACATCATTGTTGTTGTACAAGAAAATTAGGTTTTTTTTTGGAGAGGAATGTTTTCCTAAAAACCATCTAGAAATGCGCACCCTACCCCAGTGAATCTTTTGGCAACTTGAGCGCACCTTTTCAATGGACAGAGCCTCCAGAAAGTCAAAACCTAGTTTTTTAATGGTACCAGAAAACTAGAACACTAGAAGTACTAGAAAACCGGAAAACTAGAAGTACCAGAAAACCAAAAGTACCAGAAAACTAGAAAAACCAGGAAACCAAAACCAGTACCAGAAGTACCAGTCCAATTTTCCGCAAGCTCAGTTTTAAGGGGTAAAATTTGGATTTTCAGAAATCTGACTGCCCCGACTTACTCACCTAAGATCAGTGCATCTATCCCCTAGATCAAAATTTCAAAATTTGAAGTTTAAAAAATTAGGGTTTTCCCATAAAACCCTAAGTTAGAGTTAATGTAACAGTTGCAGTATAAATTGTAGTTACAACTACAGTTCCAGTTGCAGTGAAAGATTTTTTTAAAGTGTTGTCCAACCTTAAAGTTGAAACACCGTTGAAGTTTTGAAGGTTTGTTACCTATCACCGCTGCTACCAGATGGTACCACCACCCGCCGATACTATCATAGGTATGTACTTACATATGTTTCAACTATATTATTCTAAGGGGTAATTGCAGGAGAAAGGATCTCCTATCATAGATCCAACATACTCAGAAGACTAATGCACCCCATGTTTGATTACTTGATATGTATCTATTTGTTATGACATTATTTTGAACTTATGAACATCTAGGTGGTATGTTGAAATCCTACTAACCATTGGTCAAAATTATCAAGGTTGATTAAATTTGAGTTTATAGAGCTTATTCTCTAACTTAGATTTCTGTCGAGATAACATATTGTCTTAGTACACAAGACAGTTTGAAGAAAGCACTTGTCATCTTTAGTGAAGGAGTCTTGAAAGAAAAGAAACACACTCATTCTTGAGGACAAAACTCAAGGTTCCAGGTTTGATTGATTAAGTTGATAAGATTCAAAGTTGCACATGACAAGTTGATAACTACCCCTTTACAAGTAAACACTACATTTGAGGTAGCAGTCTTTGAAAAGTATTATACTTGGCAGCATGTGAGAATATTGAGATAAATTCTTAATGTAATCATTTACCAGATACGACTAACATCTCCCCTAGGAGAAAATTATTGTGTTAGTTCCAGGTTACCTTGGATGAATGTTTGATCACAACACTAGAAGTGTGTTGATATCATTTCGTATTGTATTTCTTACTTTTTATCTTTGTTTTAGACATGTCACAAGTGAAATCTCTAAAGGAGCTACTGTGACGATTATTTGTGCTATTGTTTTATTTACTATTATCAAAAGAGTATTATTCTTGCTTGTTTTTTTTGTTGACCTTGTTTCAGGTCATAGGTGATAACCCTGAAGAAGCAATAGTGAAGGTTGAAAAAGGCAACAAATTAGATGAGACATGAAGGAGACTATGTACATAACCATATACATTCATGTACCAAAGAAGATGAAGAAGAAGCTATCTTTTGAAATCCATAGTATCTCAAATAGAGATTGATTGTAAGGAGCATGTGACTCCAAAGATGATCAAACATTAGAACAATAACTCACAATATACTTGTTCAAAGGATAATGAAGCCACCTTTATAGGAAGCAGAATTCACTTGAAGTTTGACTCAACTTTTCATATTTAGACTTGGTATTCAACACCAAGTATACCCCATAAGACATAATGAAGTCCTTGTAGACTTAGAAGAAATCGAGAGTAAGCCTGATCTCATAAAGGATCAGATGAAGACACAACTTCCAGGACTGGGCGACAGATGTCATGAGAAGACTATATCGTAGCTTCAAAAACTTCTAGGAGATATGAAATCTTCTGGGATGATTCCCTTATTTCAGTGACAGAGAAGGAAGACAATCAGAAAAATTGGGATATGTATTTTTCCGTGAGACTAGAAGGGAAGTCAGTGTCGACTTCCAAGATTGATCTACCAGATCAAGCATGTTGCAAATGTACAAAGTCTGATGTGTGTCTAGAGGATTCTCTCATCAAGAGGGAGAAGACTATGACGATACACTTACTTCAGTAATTGAAGAAATAACTCCAGTATTCATGAAGACAACCAAAACAACCATGATTCATAAATATTATGAGATATAGGGGGAGCAATCTCCATATTTAAAATTGAGTGGCGGTTGGTGCAGTACATTAATTGGGTCATGGAGACATGACTACAATAAAATATAGAATTACCTCCATGAAAGAAGAAGAGCTACATTTAGTATCAATTATTAAGCCACTCTTAGTTTTAGATAAAGTTTTTTCCATGATGGAGTAGAGGAGTTACTCTCTGATTTCAACAGTCACAGTGAGAATGGAGCAACCATTCTCAGCTTCAGAGCAACTGCAGGTGTAGAATCCTAGTTCTAGAAGGAACAGTTGTAGAAAGAGGAGAGGACATACTCTCAGGCAGTGAGACAAATAGTGCTTTGCAGAGAGCACATAGAGATAGCACATGATTGTGTAGATTGAGTTGCAACTGAGAAAGTGTACTAGATTGGTACAATGTAATGTGAAAATTTTAAGTTGAAGATAGAAAGACTCGGGTCTGCAGGTTGAAGAAGGCTCTATACAGGTTGAAGCAAGCTTCTAGATCTTGATATGGTAGAATTGACAGTTTTCTGAGAAGCTTGGGCTTTACCAAGAGTAAAGTTGATTCTAACCTTTACCTCAAGGTTATGAATGATGAGTGAGTGATGTTGCTACTATATGTAGATGATGTATTCTTGAAAAGATGAAGAAAAACTCATCACAGATTGTAGAAGAAGCTCGTTACAGAGTTTGATGAAATACCTAATGCATTATTAATTAGGTCTCGAAGTTTGGCAGAGCCCAGAGAAGATATTCCTTAACCAAGGGAAGTATGCAGTTGAAATACTAAAGAGGTTTGATATGCTGGAGTGTAAACCCATGAACACAACCATAGAAACTAAGTTGAATCTCCTAGTTGATACTTCGTCAAAATTGGTTGATGTTACATTGTACAGTCAGATTATTGGTTTGGTGATGTATCTGACAAATACCAGGCCAGATATATGTCTTTCCTTGTGTTAGTATCTGGTAGAACCTAGACGTGTTCACCTTGATGATGAAAAACATGTGATGAGATACCTTAAGGGTACGTTGGGTTTTGGTCTCTGTTATTTTAGAGATCATGACTTCAGACTTAGTGATTATACCGATTCAGATTGGGCCGGAAGTGTCTCTGACATAAAGAGAACCTCAGGATGTTGTTTCATTCTGGGGTTATCCATGATCTCATGGCAGAGTAGGAAGCAATCAAGTATTTCTCTCAGCACGACTGTTAAGGTCCTAACCCGCACATAGGTAGATCAGTGTATTCAAATGTAACAAAGGTCAATATTAATAAGGCCTTTCAATAAAATAGAATAAGGTGGATGTAAGAAGACCTAATAGAAGCTTCCACTTCTAGAAGGATCTTTCTCTAGATGTTTCTCTTAATAGACATATTTAGTATAAATAAGGGGCGAGGGTATGATAACCCTAACTTGGAGATTATTGTAACAGAGCGCTGCTCGACTGGAGGTTGCCCCCTCGAAGAAGCATGTGAACATTGCTTTCTGAATCAAAGTGCTTTTTCTATTGCTATTTCGTATATCATTTCTATGTATTGTGAAGATTATGCTGGATATTTTACTGTTATTCTGCCATTTCTAGCATTTTATTTCTGTTCTGCATATTTTATATAACTGGTATCTTGCAAGTGGTATCAGAGCACTTTCCTTGGCAGAAATTGTGGGTATTTTTTTTTCCAGGGTAGAGACGTATTCCGGCGTCTTTAAGCCACAGAGATCTGTCGTTATGCGCATAAACCCGCGGTTGAAGGATTCATACACGTAGGAAATACAAGTGGTTCTTAAGCACACATCTGTTGGCCACCCTTGTAACCCTTGTTGGTACCCCTTCGAGTGGTAGCGCATCAGACAACACCTGTGTACGGATCAGCCTAGATTTCCTGAAGCCCTCTTTAGATAAACCTATTGGCCGCTGGACTGCTATATTGTCATCAAGAACATCACTCGGGAAGATACTCTCTAGTACCTGGGTAGTCGGGTAGTACGGCTAAGGGTATGGTCTATCCTCCTTAGTTAGTGCCCTTGGATATTGGGCCGAGTACTACTGTTAGACCCCGCATGTATATCAGAGAGCTATAGCACAGTGCAAACCCTTGTTTGTAGAACCCTTGAATACCTAACCCTTGGGGAACATAAACAACAACATACACAAATTAAACCGGCGAGATCTATTGATGCGCATCTGTGTTCGGGTTGCTAAGTAAATACTCTCTGGTTCAAAATTTGGGGATTTCAGCACTGCAGCTTTCTTCAGACCAAAGTATAACCCCACAGCTGTAAAAAAAAAAAAAGTCTGGAATTTTTTTCACCATTATTTGAGACCTATTCCATTAGATTCATCTCTTCTCCCTTATCACATTCATCCATATCATTTTTCTGCAAAAAATTTTGATCCCGCCCGCTCCCTTTTCAGTTCACCCATCCTCATGGCCCATACCTGTAGCCAAGAACTAGAGTCTCGTTTCAACACCTTGCAATCTGGTTTACTCGAGACCCAACAAGAAGTGAAACAACTCAGTGCTACTATTGCCTCCCATGATGCCTCCATAAATGCATCCGTAAATGTAGCTGTGCAGTCCGCAATGGCGGAAGTCAAACACGAACATACCACCCAGCTTGAATCTGTCTTTGCATCACTCTGCACCAAACTCAAAATCCCTACCGATGACTCTTTTCCTGATGCACATAAAAAGACTGAAGGTGAAACTTCTTCCCATTCCTTTCAACCCCATCACTCTCAAAGGGACATACGCCTTCCGCGGGTGGATGTAACCAAATTTGATGGCTCGGACCCCACTGGTTGGGTCACCCAAATGGAGCATTATTTCTCTCTCTACAACATTACATATGACTTGGCCAAACTCCTGTATGGTGTTCTCCATCTAGATCAAGAACGCTGGCAATGGTGGCAATGGCGAAAAACTTCCCGTCAAGGGTATATTGCTTGGACCCAATTTGTTGCTGAGCTTTATGAACGCTTTGACACCGACACCAACCATTTGGGCCGTTTGACAAAATTGAAGCAATCAAGCACAGTAGAAGACTTCATAGATGCATTTGAGCGTCTGGATTTTCGAATAGAGGGCATGACTGATGCTTTCTTTCGAGAGTGTTTTATCAGTGGCCTCAAGGAGGAGATTCGGGCCCATGTCCTCATGGATAGACCTACGACTTGGGTGGAGGCTACAAAAAAAGCTAAAGAAGCATAACAAATTGTTTCCTCTCAAAACCATAAGCCTTCCTTTATCCCCTGCCCTAAACCAGTAAACCCCACTACTCCCTCCACCCCATTAAAAATCCAAAAATTGACCAGGGCTGAAATGGCTGAACGCCAACTCAAAGGCCTCTGTTATAATTGTGATGACAAATATTTCCCAGGCTACAAATGTAAGGAACAAAAGCTCTTTATGGCCATCTCTAAGGATATTCAGGAAGAAGATGTTGACACTCCCCCTGTGCCCGAGTCACCAGAAATCTCTGACATACACCCTCCCTCCGACCCTCCCGAAGTGGAACCAATCATTTCCCTCAATGCTTTCACTGGCTTCTCTTCCCCCCAAACCCTCAAGTTAATCGGTTACATCAAGCACCGAAAGGTCATCATTCTGGTTGATAGTGGTAGCACCCACAATTTTGTTCATCGCTACATTGCCCAAGAAACCCATTGCTACATCCATGCTGTCAACAATTTCCAAATCATGATTGCCAATGGTGGTTCTATGAAATGTGGCGGGCACTATGAAAATGTGCGTCTCCAAATAGGTGACTACCACCTCAAATCCCATATGTTTGCTATCGACATGGGCGGTTGCGACATTGTGTTGGGTGCAGAATGGCTAAGGACTTTGGGTCCCATTCTCATGGATTTTCAGAACTTAACCATGCAATTCGACCAAGGAGGCCACCAATATAAATTTCAAGGCATCACTGCTGGTTCACCTAAGGTCATCAGTTCTCATCGCATGGAAAAACTGCTCAAAAAAGGTCATTCGGGTGTCATTGCCCAACTCCACGCCATACAAGCCACAGAGACCCCACCAGTGCCCCAAGACCTCCAAGCCCTCCTTTCTAAACATAAAACAGTATTTTCCACTCCCCAAGGACTCCCTCCTTCCCGCGGTGTCCATGATCATTCCATTCCTCTTGTCCCCGGAAGCCTTCCCCCCAATATACGTCCATATCGCCACCCCTTTGCACAAAAAAATGAAATTGAAAAAATGGTCCAGGAACTCCTTCTTGCCGGAGTCATCCGTCCTAGTACAAGCCCTTACTCCTCTTCGGTCATCATGGTACTGAAGAAAGAAGGTTCTTGGAGAATGTGTCTGGACTTCCGTGCTCTCAACAAACTAACCATCAAAGACAAATTTCCCATTCCTGTCATTGATGACCTCCTGGATGAATTGAGTGGTGCCCAATTCTTTACCAAACTGGATCTTCGCTCGGGCTATCACCAGATACGTATGAAAGAGGTTGACATTCCCAAGACAACCTTTCGCACTCATGAGGGCCACTATGAGTTTTTGGTCATGCCCTTTGGTTTGTGTAAAGCCCCCTCCACCTTCCAGAGCCTCATGAACCATGTCTTCCGCCCTTTTCTCCGCCATTTTGTCTTAGTTTTCTTTGATGATATCCTCATATATAGAAAAACCTGGACATACCATCTTACTCATGTGGATCAAGTTCTCCGTCTACTCTCTCAGCACCAACTTTTCCTGAAACAATCAAAATGTGCTTTTGGTGCCACAGAAGTAGAATACTTGGGTCATCTGGTGGGAAAGGATGGCGTCAGGGTGGACCCGAAAAAGATTGAAGCTATGCAAGACTGGCCGCACCCAAAGACTCTCAAAAGATTGCGTGGATTTTTGGGCCTCACAGGGTATTATCGCAAGTTCGTTAAGAACTATGGAAAGATTGCAACACCTCTCACAACTCTCCTAAAAAAGAACTCTTTCACTTGGACTCCAGCAGCTGCTCAAGCTTTTCAAACCTTGAAGACGACCATGTGCACCACTCCGGTTCTGGCCCTTCCTGACTTCACAAAGACCTTTGTGTTGGAATGTGACGCCTCAGGGAAAGGAATCGGTGATGTCCTTATGCAAGAGGGTCGACCTTTGGCCTTCACTAGCAAGCAACTGTCTGAAAAGAATCTGGGCAAACCCATTTATTAAAAAGAAATGTTGGCGATTCTGCATGCCGTTGAGTTGTGGCGTCCGTATCTCTTGGGGCAACACTTCCAAATTAAGACAGACCATCAAAGCCTCAAGTACTTTCTGGAACAACGCATTTCCTCCCAGGAACAACAAAAATGGGCGACTAAGCTCTTTGGATATGATTATGAGATCATTTACAAAAAGGGCAAAGACAATGTCATGGCGGATGCACTGTCCCGAAAATATGAAGACGAAGGATCCCTTTTTTCTCTTTCCTTCATTGTACCCGATTGGCTCCAAGCTATGCGAGAGGAATGGCTTTAAGATCCCAAAAGTTCGCATCTGATCCAGCAACTGCAGAATAAGGCTCCGTCTCCCCTAGGATACTCCTAGCTCCAGGATGAGCTTCGCTACAAAGGTCACTTGTATTTAAGTAAACAATCCAAGCTCAAATCCACAGTGCTTTCTAAGCTTCATGCTACACCCATAGCGGGACACTCAGGGTTCACCAAAACATATGACCGAGTCAAACGTTCTTTTTTCTGGGATGGTATGAAGCAGGACATCCGTAAGTTTGTCGCTGAATGTGAGGTGTGTCAACGCAACAAGGGAGAAATAGTCAAATCTCCAGGCACCCTCCAACCGCTTCCGATTCCCCTTGCTATTTGGAAGGATATCTCTATGGACTTTATTACAGGCTTACTCAAATCGGGGAATAAATCAGTCATAATGGTGGTGGTGGATCGTCTTTCCAAGTATGCTCATTTCTACGCTCTTCCCCACCCATTTACTGTATCCACGGTGGCTCAAATTTTCATGGACTAGGTCTTCAAGCTGCATGGCATGCCACACTCTATTGTTTCCGATCGAGACCCAACTTTCACAAGAAATTTTTGGCAGGAATTGTTTAATCTACAAGGCACACAATTGCATCTCAACTCAGCTTATCATCCCCAAACTGATGGCCAAACAGAAGTTGTCAACAAGTGCTTGGAAACATATCTGAGGTGCTTTGCCTATGAAAAACAACACCAGTGGGCTCAATGGTTACCCCTCGCCGAATGGTGGTACAACACTACATACCATACAACCACTCACACGACTCCTTTTGAAGCGGTATATGGACAGAAGCCACCTTCAGTTCTCTCATACTTATCGGGTACCTCGAAGGTCCAGGCGGTTGACCAAACACTTACAGTCCGAGAGGATATCCTTCATACCCTTAAAGATAACTTGGTCATGGCACAGAATAGAATGAAGCAACAAGCAGATCAAGGTCGTTCTGAATGTCAATTTGCAGAAGGCGATCAGGTGTTTCTGAGACTGCAACCATATACGCAAACTTCCCTCAAGGATGAGCATTGTCATAAGCTAGCAACCAAATTCTATGGCCCTTACATAGTTCTCAAGCGTGTGGGACAAGTTGCATATCAGTTAGCTCTGCCCAGTCAGTCGAAGCTACATCCTGTTTTTCATGTTTCATGCTTGAAGAAGGTGATTGGAACCAGGTGCCAAATTCAA
>ML780024.1:365775-401833 GCA_009831015.1 Picea engelmannii | reverse complement strand
AATAAGGCGGATGTAAGAAGACCTAATAGAAGCTTCCGCTTCTAGAAGGATCTTCCTCTAGATGCTTCTCTTAATAGACATATTTAGTATAAATAAGGGGCGAGGGTATGAGAACCCTAGCTTGGAGATTATTGTAACAAAGCACTGCTCGACTGGAGGTTGCCCCCTCGAAGAGGCCTGTGAACATTTATTTTTGAATCAAAGTGCTTTTTCTATTGCTATTTCGTATATCATTTCTGTGTATTGTGAAGATTATGCTGGATATTTTACTGTTATTCTGCCATTTCTAGCATTTTATTTCTGTTCTGCATATTTTATATAACTGGTATCTTGCTTGGGTTTTGGTCTCTGTTATACTAGAGATCATGACTTCAGACTTAGTGATTATACCGATTCAGATTGGGCCGGAAGTGTCTCTGACATAAAGAGCACCTCAGGATGTTGTTTCATTCTGGGGTTATCCATGATCTCATGGAAGAGTAGGAAGAAATCAAGTATTTCTCTCAGCACGACATAAGTTGAATATATTGCAGCATATTCTGCCAGTGGTGAAGCCATATGGTTTCAAATGTTGTTGACAGATCTATTTGATCTGGAGATGGAAGCCACCCTAATACTATGTGATAACCATATTTGCATAAATATGATGTGTTCCATGATGATTCAAAGCACATAGATATCCAATATCACTTCATTCATGATATGGTGCAGAGAGGAGCCATAAAGCTCCATTATGTTGGCACAGATGAACATGTTGCTGATGTGTTGACCAAGCCTCTGACTCATGAAAATTTTAAGCACTTTCGAGACAAGCATGGTGTAGTCCGAAAGAACCTCCCTTGAAAGGGGGAGTAGTGTTGATGCCACCCTAGTGTTGAATATTTCCAGCTTCATGCTGATGTTGTTGTGATGCCAGCATAGTGTTGAAGTTTTCCAGCTTCGTGCTGATGTTGTTGAGATGCCAGCCTCATGCTAAAGATTTCCAACTTCATGCTGATGTTGTTGAGATGCCAGCCTCGTGCTGAAGATTTCCAACTTTGTGCTGATGTTAATGATATGCCAGCTTCGTGTTGAAGATTTCCAGCTTAGTGCTGACGTTGATGAGATGACAACTTCATGCTGAAGATTTCCAGCTTAGTGTTGATGTTGATGATGCTCCAACCTTCGTGTTGTGATGTTGTAGTTGTTGATGTTGTATCAACCTCGTGTTTTTATTGATGATGATGATGTATTATCATTATACTAATCCATGTTGATGCAGATGTTGAGGATGCCATTCCAGATCCTTACTATGGATGATGATATTAATGATAAGAAAACTTCCGATGATTTAGAGATATGCCAATGAGTGTTCCAGATGTTGTTGCCCTCTCTCTCTCTCTCTCCCGATGATGTTGTAGGATGCCCTTCTTGTTAAGTGGGAGTGTTAAAATATTGTAACTGCAAAGAGTATTCTATTTATTATTGAGTCATTATTCATTATATCAATCCCCTTTTGTGGGTTGATCATGTCGGGCATTGTAATTGACCAAATCCCCTTTTGTGGATTGGTCAAACCCTAATTGTATTATGCAAATTAAGAATTCGACCCCTAGACCTAATTAAAGTGGTTTTAACAACTAAGAAGACAAGTCGGCCCTGCCCAGTGGAGAGACACCTTTCCAGCGCTTGCCAACTAGTATAAATAAAGGAGGATAATGCCTCATTATCTCACTCACTCATTCACTCATCAAGTGTGCAAGTTTGGTAGCTGCAGTTGGGAGAAGAAGGAAGAGAGAGGCCCATTTCTCATTGTTGGATATTCTCTAGTGTTTTGGTTTATTGTATTGGAATTGTATTGGCTATCTATATTAAGGAAGTTTTGTTGGGTTTTCTCCCCCATGAGGGTTTCCTAGGATAAATTTTGTGTATCTTGTGATTGTGTTTCTCTAAGTGATCCTACCTATGCTATTGTTCTATAGTAAATTGAAAAGAAACCTAATAATAGCTTAAAACTTAACACAAAACATAACAAAAAATAACTTCTATCGTCAGATTTGTGACCTTATAATGAACGGTCTAGATTGACTACGAAATTACAATATTTTACAAGTCATTTTTTCCAAATATTTCGCTTTGGGGGTGCTGCCCTTGAATCCCCCGCTAGTGGGGGTATACAAAAAATGTCGCCGCCCCTCGTGGACCCCCCTAGCGACAATTGTGGTGGGGAAAGCCCCCCCACACCCCCCGTTAGGGAATGGTGTCCAAGCACGGTTGAAACAAACCTTTGAATCAAGAAAATAATCAGACTCCACAACCAAAAAAAAGAACTAAAGAAAAATAATAATAAATTATATACACTATGATTGCTTTTCCAAACAACCAAGTGAAATACCATCTCTGGATCTATTCATTAATGGGGAGAGGGTCTAGATCACCCTCAAAACTCTTTATCCTATATGTTCCAGCTCATATCTTCTCAACAAATTGAAAATGACCGAGCCATAAATCTTGAAACTTTTTATGTTTCCATTTTGTTTCATTTACCTTCTCCCATTATGATACCAAATCACCTATTTCAAAGTTTTTGTTGCCAATATTATGTTTATCAAACCATCATTTTTTGATATGATGATGAGTAACAAAATTTTGTTTAGTCCTTTATCTTTCCTATTCCAACATGTCTAATGTATCTGTTTGATTTTGGAGAGTAGAGGAAGGGTGTCCTTGAGAAGCTTGAGAAAGTTGTAGTGAAGGAAGGAAAACATTGGGTGGTAAGATTGCCTCTTGCCCATACACCAAATAATTGGAGATGTTCTCCATGCACCTCGGGTGTTACTGTAACAACCCACAAGCCATTTGGTAAAGCATTGTGCCAACTCCTATGGTTTTCAACTATTGCTAGGCATTGAAAATGCTTATAATCTTGGCTTTGTTCATCTTACCATTTTTGGTGATTTAGAACTTGTTGTGAATTTAGTAAAGAAAATATATAATCCCAACAACAAGTTACTTAAAAGATACACCCAAGCTGTTTGGGCATTAATCTCAAATCTACTATCTTTCAACATCACTCATATTAAAAGAGAACTTAATTCTATGGCTGACAGGTTAGTTGTTTTTGTAGCTTCACCTACAAGGCATTTGTTACCTCAGAGACCAAATTGTATATTTATGTCTCTTTACCAACCTCAAATCCCTGATAATGTAGAATATTGGCAAGTTTTTCTAGATGATGAAGGCATATGTGCCTTCTTACAGAATGAACCTTATAATCCTAAAGAGATCATTTCCCTTGAAAATAATAAACTTCCTAAAGGCTTTGACTCCTCTTGAGTGTTCATTCTCGACGAGTGATGTGAGAAATAACAAAAATAATAAAGAAGAGGAGTCTAAAAGAAAAGTTGGGGATACCATTCCCATGAACATTGGAACCCCCGAGTCCCTAAAGATTATTAAAATAGGTGCTTAATGTTCTGATGAAGAAAAGAAGAAGTTCATGGACTTGTTCCAAGAATTTCGTGATGTTTTTTCCTGGTCTTATGAGGATCTTCGTGGTTTTGATCCTAATACTATACAACATGCCATTCCGATTAAAGAAGGGGAAAAACGAATTAGGAAAAGAAAGAGACACGTGAATCCTGCACTTGGAGCTACAATCAGAAAAGAAGTGGAAAAACTCATAAATGCTCATATAATATTTCCAGTTAAGTATTTTGAATGGGTATCAAATCTTGTTCTCGTCCAGAAGAAAATAGGTAAGATAATGTTTTTTATTGATTTTTGTGCTTTAAATAGAGCAAGTGTAAAAGATAAATTTCCACTTCCTAACATGGAAATGATCTTACAACAAGTTGCAGGATAAAAAATGATGTCCTTACTTGACGGTTTCTTTGGTTATAATCAAATTAAAATCAAGAAGATTGATAAATATAAAACCAAATTTACAACCTGTTGGGGCACCTTTACCTATGGACAAATGTCATTTGGATTGTCTAATGCAGGTGCCACTTTTCAGAGAGTTATGCAATTAGCTTTCAACAATCTTATCGATAAGATAATCCAGGTTTATCTTGATGATTTAACAGTTTATTCCAAAACCCGATCATATCATTTTGGTCATCTTTGAAAAGTGTTCTTGCGATGTAGAGAGTTTAGAGTTTCTTTGCATCCTTCAAAGTCTATTTTTGACGTCACCCAAGGTAAAATTCTCGGTCATATTGTTTCATATTCAAGAATAAGCATAGATCCTAATAGGGTTGCCACAATATTAAATCTCCATGCCCCTACATCTAAGAAACAAATTCAAGCTTTTATGGGCATTATAAATTTTGTTCGGAGGTTTGTTCCGATTTCGATGTGATAGTTAAACCAATCCATAGTATTCTAAAACATGAGCATCGTTTTTTTTGGATAGATGATGTAAAAAATTATTTCATAAAGATCAATAAATCAATTAGTTCCGCACCGGTTTTGGTGAAACCAGAGTTTGAAAAAGACTTTATTATATATATGAACACTACAGAAGAAGCAATTTCTACGATTCTTATCCAAAATGATGATCAAAATAATGAAAAACATGTAGCTTACATGAGCCATAGATTAACAGATGATGAAATCAAATATTCTTACATCAAGAAGCATGTTTTCTCTCTTGTTAAAGCTATAGAAAAATTTCTCCATTTTATTCTAGGCAAGCACACGCAGGTAAAAGTCCCTTTTCCTGCTGTCATGTTTTTCCTTTAACAAACACATATTTTAGGTAAGCTTGCACATTGGCTTGCAAAAATCCAAGAGCACAATTTGACGATCATGATATCCAAAATGATCAAGGGACATGACTTAGCCCTTCACTTAGCTCATCATGTTGAACCAAGTGAATTTTCTGAAGATGAAGATAACTCGTTATCAACATTGTTTTATATTGAAAACCAAAATCTTAATCTTTCTGAAGATCCCTGGTATAAAGATCTCATTCATTACTTACAATTTCAAAGGTGTCCATATCACTTGAATTCTCATCAATGAAGGAGGCTTCGTATTGAAGCTTCTAAGTACCTCAGTTTAGGAGACTCTTTGTTTAGAAGGTTTGTTGATGGGTTGCTGCTACGATGCATAGATGATAACACAACCCAAAAAATATTAAATGAGATTCATGAATCAACGTCTATTGTTCATATTGGTGGTCATTTTGCTACTAAATTCACTTCCTTTAAAATCATTAGGACTGGGTATTATTGGCCATCTATTTTTAGAGATTCCTATGAATTTACAAGGGCTTATGATAAATTCCAAAAGTTCGTTGGTAGAGAACATTTCTCTGCCATGCCCTTACAACATGTCCTTCCTAATTTTCCCTTTTATAAATGGGTGTTACACATTATTTTGGTCACCCCTATGATCAATTGACGATATTATCCAGGTGGATACCGGTGGCCACCCACCTTTTCGAACTCACTCAAAACAATTTTATGGCAATTTTGACAATTCACTATTTTTAGCAGTTTTAACTTTCGGGGCCATTTTGAGGGCCTAAATGAAGTTTTTTCGAGATAAAAATTCTTAGTGATGGGCGATGGTATAATTGAGCCCCCAAAATGAATCTCCTCGACGATACCTTTCCAACGGGCTATCGTGCGCCTAAAATAGAGATCGTATGCAAAAGTTATGACCTCGGGAAGTTGATGTACTAACTTACCCAAACAGGGCCCACATGACTTTTGGCGCTTCATCTCCTAGGGTTAGGTTTTTCGATATCTAGGGTTTTTGACATTCCTGTTTATTGTAAAAAGGCCTTCAGAGCCTCATTGTAATCATGTTCTTACGAATGAACACAACCGTCACATCTATTATCAGAGATAAGCCGCCACCATTGCAACAAGCTTCTTTTTCGCTGCATTTTACAGTTTCAGCTTATTTCATTATTGAATAGAAAACCAATTTTACTGTATCTCTGTTATTCTATGTTAAGCATATTTTAATAATCTATATTCATTTTGTTCTGCTCATAAAATCTGGGTTAGTGGTATCGTAGCTTTCTACTCCTATTCGTCTTAATGCATGTCCTGTTGACGGGCATATGTGACACACCGTCAACTGGAAGAATAGATCTGGACCAGGGTTGTCTAATTAACCCCAGCCATTTGGTGTAATCTATTCTGACGGGTTTAATGGCTCCATTAGCCAACTAGGGTCCTAACACAAAGAAAATAAATAAACTACTCTAAATCTAAAACTATTATACTATATACGTGGATCTAATTATTTACAAGTGTTTAAAAACATAAATATAAATACGTGATTTTGAACAGAGTATTTACAAATTGCAAGTTTTGGTGGATGTCTTGCGAAATCAATGTTTTTGAAATTGTTTTCAAAGTAGATAAAGAAAGCAGATATTTTTATATTTTCTGTTTTATAATCTAAAATCCAAGCACTCAAAAAGATATTAATAAAACATAATCTGAAACAAGAGAAGAATAATAGTCACAACCAATTTAAACTGTCTTGTTTCACTAATAAATAAACTAATAACATAAATTAAATGCGAATGAAACTAACCTGAGATTAGTCTCATACCGTGTCTATATCCCTGTGCAATCCAAACTTCCATGTATCTTGCATGTGAGAGAAATATGTAACAGACTTGTGCTAACATCTCCAGAATAAACTCAAGGTGTTGTTTTGGGAGTAAGGATATAAGAACAGAGTAATAAACATGTAGATCTAGTGACCTTGTAATGATGAATGTTTACAATAAAATAAATTTTAATGTGAAACATTCATATGATACATCATCTTAACATCAAGCATAAATCAATGATATTAAAGTGAAATAACGATCACATATATAATATATGAAACAACAAATTATAGACAAACTTTAAAGCGCTGAATAAAATGAAACATTATATGATATTGAGGCTAAAGCTGTGTAACATATTAATATCCCATAATATAAGAGGCAAAACATAAATGGGACAGTGTCACGCTGGTCTAAAGCCGAAATGTGAACAACTTGTCCATTCAGTTATGAAAATTACATGTCCATAATCTGTTTCAAGAAAATATGTTTTTCACTAACAAAGTGAACAGTATTTAAAGTAACCTGGGATCCAAATACTCATATCTCACAGGATAGAGTTGAATCTCCCAAAATCAAGTAATATTACAAAAAATAGTGGATTGGAAACCACTCATAACAGAGTTGGTTTATTCAAAAATTAAATCAAAGTCTTTATAAAACATAAAGAAGGAGAAACTACTAATCATTTAGGCGTATGATTGGAAATATTTCCTCCGAATAATTAGTAGCAGAATCTCCCATTTCCTGAGAAAAGCAAGACCAATTTGATAAATTAGAAAAACAATTACTAATAACTAATTTTTTATTACATGAGACTTGGCTAGTCTTAATTTTAGTAAATGAAATCAAACTTCAAATCTACTTATTTCGAATTAAATAACAGAAATAAAATGAAAGGAAAATAAAATTGTTTTACCATTAAAAGTTAACTAAAGAGGGTTCGGATAGTTCAGAGTTTATTATTTCCTTGACACTGGTCGCATTCTTAATGACTATGTTTCCAGATCTCTTGATACGTTTAGTCTCCCTCTCTGCATGCGACTTGAGATCTAGGTTTTCTTGCTTCAACAAATCATTCTGAGTAGTCAGAGTTTTAATTTGGGCCTATAAGAGAGGAATGTCGGTATAGTAACGCTCAACCCACTCGAAACAACCATCACAGTGTACATGGGAGATGGCAGGTCGACGAAGGATGCAATCAACCAAGGGTGCTTCAGTCTTACCTGTTGTTTGCTTCAGATCTTGCCTAATACTAGAGAATCTTTCTTTACCTTTAAGGCATTGTGGTAAATTTGTCACGAAATCATAAGGTTCAGAATGAATGATAACCTCCCTCGTGGAACCTTGAATTTCTGGATCTTCCCGAACTAGAAAATCCTCTATCTCAGGATCTGAACCCTCATCGTTCTCGATCAGATCGATCGAGCTCAGATGAGTATCGTTTCGGTTCCTTAGTTTCCTAGAGATTAGGCGACCCACTTTCTTGTTCTTGAAACCCAAGTCTGTGCACTGTTGTTTTATTCTTTTACAAAGTTTCTTGGCATCTGATTTAACATTAACGTTCAGGATAACATCATTCGTAGGCGCAAGAAGATCATTTCCCTTCAATTCATCAGTTTTTTTCTCTGGAAATATTGCAAGTGAAAACTTACCAGACAATCCTTTTTCTAGAGGGGTTTAATCAGTAAAATTTGGTCCATTAATCGAATTACCGAACTGGTCTTCAACCACTGGCTTGTCTAAGTTAGGGTTTGTTGTTAAAAGAGGATTAGTTGTAGGATCAACCTGGGTGAAACCATTCCTAATCAAAAATATCTCCCAACTGTCACTTATGGTCGACATATCATACAACAACAAGATTTTAACGAATCCATGGTGAAACATGCTCGAGTCGACACTTTGTCGCTTGTATCGTTTTAACATCTTATAAAGACTCATCAATAAGTAAAAGGGCATATCTAAATCGAAACCTATGAAATTCATGAGCAAACAGATATGGTAGAGAAGAACCAATCTGTATTTACCCTCGCATGTAACGAATTGTTTCAGAATTAACAACAAACTATGCCATCTAGGTTTTAACAGAGCGATATGAATACCTTTGATGCAACAAGTGGTTTTACGAGATGTCATGAACAGACTCCATGAGACTTCTTCTATTCAGGCGTTTTTGAACCATTTCTCTCCCTTTGAGGGGAGCCCTATTGCTTTGCTCACAAATTCCTCGGTTAATTCTAATTGTATGTCTCCTATATTATCTCTAAAACCATCAAAGGTTTGTGCAAATAATTTTTCCACCTGAAGATTATAACCCTGGAATTTTTCGAGGAATACATCCCAACCATGATTCTTTAGGTCCTCAAACGCATCGTTGTGGGAAAGTAAGGCCTGACATCCATTTGGCTTTATGCGAACGACGGGCACCATGACCACTGTAACCATAACGCAACAGAGATTACTCGAAATATTTTTAGGTTCCAATCGTGCGAGCAACAGAAACAAGTCCGAATGGAGAGTAGAAACACAAAAAATAGAAGAGCCTGAGGGTTAACATAACTCGGATAGTGGGAATGAAAACTAGACAGTTCATTGTATCCCTTACCATGTCTCGCGATGAGTGCTAAAATTACAGAGTACCAAACCCTATGTCAATAATGAATCACTTCATTAATGTTTTGAGCCAACAAGGTAAGGTGAGTACTCGAGTACATCAGGTCTGTACTCATTGGTATGGATGTTCATACGACCATTGAAATCATAAAAAGGATATCAAATAATTAACCAAAGTTCTTCATGAATCAAAGCAATTTGACAGTGAACCACCAAACCATTGAAACAATAATAATCGTATTAACACAAAAAAGGATCCAACAACCATTTCATAAGATTTCCATTTTAATTGAGTATGGGTGACCTTTAAAAAGATGTTTCTAAGGCACAAAAAATTATAACACCAAGCTAAGTTTTACGTTTAATTCATGCTTGTAGTCATGAATTAAAATAAAACTAACGAAAATGCAAACCATAAGAAATTAATAAGGAAAGCTTTTAATCTAACAATCATTTTGGAACTCTAAAAAATGTTTACAAAATTGAGGTGATGGCAGCTACAGAAAAATGAAATTTCATCCGATTCGTGTTAAATATCAAAATTATGTGTGGCTGCCAACATGTCCCCAATGAGGTCAGTGTACAAAGAATTGGGTCTCGGGCTTATTTCTCTTGAGGAAAAAATCTCTCTCATGCGCAAGCAACCTCTCATGGAAGAAGAAAAGAAAGATGACGGGACAAGAGATCCTTTCATAATGTTGCTTGAGGAATCCCTCATGCAACAGAAAAATGAGATGATGGATAGTTTCACGCAAATCCTTCGGTGGCTACCAACAAGTGATGCATGTTCCTTGAGCGGAGGCACCGCCCCCTTCAATGTACAAATCAACTTCGATATTCCTATATTTGAAGGTCAGATAGACGCAGATGTTGTAGACAAGTGGTTAAATCTAATAGAAGGGTATTTTTCTGTCCATAACTTTTCGAATAGAGAAAATATTACTTTTTCACTCCTCAAAGTCATTCCCCATGTCAAATATTGGTGGGAAAATTTCTGTGAGCAAAAGGAAACAGAGGAACCCTCAATATTTATAGTCACGGCTACCTGGGAATCCTTCAAGGATGTTATTAAGGAACAATACTACCTTGCCAGAATTTATGACAAGTTGTATACCAAATGGACCACACTGCAGCAAGAAAGAGACCAAGCAGTGCCAGATTTCACAAATATCTTCCATACATTGCGCACCAAGATGGGTATCAAATATTCAGAGCGACATATGGTGCTCAAGTATCACGGTGCTCTGCAAAGATACATCTAGACCGAAATGGATTTTTTGGACATCTCGTCCTTGAGCATGGCCTACCGATATGTCATCAAAATCAAGCAGAATATCAAACAAAAGACGTGGCAATTTGGGCTTGGGAACCCCTCACAGCAAAATCTAGGAAGGGACAACCCCAACCCATAGAACAAAGGATAGAGCAAATATGGACAATATCAGGACAACCAATCCAAGCCGCAAGCAAAGAAGGACACCAGAAAGACAAAGAAAGATACTGGGAAGTGGTGCGACTTCCATAAGAGCCCTTGGCATAACACTGCTAAATGCCGCTCAAAGCAGTCATTGGTGGCCAAAGTGAAATCCTTTGAATTAGATGCGGGTTCTAACTATGAGTCAGAACTAGAAAGGGGAAGACAGATCATTGATGCGGAACCCAGTGCCACCATTTCTACCACCAAGCTCCATCCTGGTGAACCAGACGAGCCAGAAGAAGGCAAGCACCTCTTCCATTCACAGATGTGGGTAAAAGGCACCCCGCTTCACTTCATCATTGAGAGCGGTAGACAAAAGAACCTCATCTTAGTAGAGGTCATCAAGCAGCTAGCCCTGTTGACAATGCCACACCCACAACCCTACACCATTAGATGGCTTTGCCAAGGAAGTGATATCCGCGTCAGCCAACAGTGTTGACTATCGTATGGCATCAGTTCCTTAAAAGACGAGGTATTGTGTGATGTTTCTCCTCTTGAAGTTTGTAATGTTCTTTTGGGCCAACCTTATTTATGGAAATGTCATGCTATATACGATTCTAGGCCTCGTAGTGTTATTATTACTTTGAACAGGAAATTGTAAAGGATACTCGAGGCAATCCCTCCTAGTGTTATTTCCTTGATCTCTACCAAGAAATGCAGGAAGGTCATCTCTTAGACCGGGAAATTTGTCTTCTTCATGATTCGCTCTCAGAGTGAGAGAAAGATCGTAACCACATCCAAGGCCTTCGTGATCGATCTCTCCACACAATAGAAGCAAGTGGATAAGGTTGAGGAAGAATACTCATATATCTTCTCCTCTCCTATCGGGGTACCTCTGCACTGCTAGGTCAAGCATCCCATCGATATGACCCCAGGCGCGCCGCTACCCAATGGGTCAGTCTACCACCGCTCTCTGTTAGAAAACGAGGAGATCAAGAGGTAGATCCAAAAACTTCTCCACAAGGGGCACATATGTCCCAGTTCATCACCTTTTGGGAGCCCAATCGTGCCAATGTAGAATAAAGATGGGACCTGGCGACTATGCATTGATTACCGGGCCCTGAATAAAATCACAGTTCGAAACCGGTAGCTGATTCCCCGAATTGACGACCTCCTTGATCAACTCACAGGGGCCAAATACTTCAGTAAGATTGATCTGAAGTCTGGCTACCAACAGGTCCCAATAGAACAAACATATGTATGGAAGACCGCCTTCAAGTCAAAAGAAGGTCTTTTTGAATGGATGGTCATGCCCTTTGGTTTGACAAATGCTCCAACAACTTTTATGAGGATGATGGACGATATCCTGTGACCTTTCATCGATACTTGTGTAGTGGTATATTTGGATGACATCCTCATCTACAACAAGACTTGGGCAGAACACTTGCAGCATATTCAACAGGTTTTGCACACCCTGCGACAACACAAACTATATGCAAACTTAGAAAAATGCTCCTTCAGCATGGGCAGGGTCCATTACTTAGGCTACATCGTTGATTGACATGGTGTGCATGTGGATCTAGCCAAGATCCAGGTCATCCATGACTAGCCAGCCCCACCCACACTCACTGAAATTTGGAGCTTCTTGGGCCTCGCCAATTTCTATCGCAGGTTCATGTTGGGATTCTCTCATATCACATGGGCCCTCAACCAAGTAACTAGGGGTGGCGGTAAGGGAAAATTTGTGTGGGGTCTGTCCCAACAACAAGCCTTCGATGACTTGAAGAATCATTTGTGCTCATCCCCAGTAATTTCATTACCGAACCTGCAACATCCCTTTGAGATCGAGACAGATGCTTCAGACTATGTTGTGGGCATCGTTCTAACTCAACATGGTCACCCCGTGGCATATCATAGTGAGACACTATCAGATGTTTTTCGTAAGTACCCTACTTATGACAAAGAAATGTACTCCATTGTGCAAGCCTACCGCCAGTGGAGACATTACATTCTTGGGAAGGAGACAATCATCCACACTGATCACAAGCCATTACAGTTCATGCAGACCCAAGGAAAATTGCAGAATGACTGCCATCATAAGTGGTCCACATACTTACAATAGTTCCACCTCAACATCAAGTATAAAATAGGAAGTACCAACCGAGTTTTCTGATTTCCTCAGCCGACCTCCAGTCGCGGCACTCACCACGATGCTAGACTCTTATGGTCACGAGACCTTTGGATGGCCCCACCTCTACGAGACAAACTCAGACTTCTCCACCACCTACAAAATGTTGGGTGCGAACTCAATGGTCGCTAATTTCCATATTCAAGATGGGTTGTTGTGTCATATGGGCCATCTTTGCGTTCCTTCAAGCGAGCATGAGAAGCTGATTTGGGAAGCTCACTACAGTTGGGTGGAAAGACACTTTGGCATCGAAAAGACAGTGGCAGTGTTGCATAAATATTTCTATTGGTCGAAACTTCGATAGGATGTCAACAATTATATCAGGTCCTGCACCGCCTACGCTATTGCCAAAATGACCACTAAGAAATAGGGTCTGTACACCCCTCTTACTACTACTAATAGGCTGTGGGAATCCATCTCAATGGACTACATGTCGGTCCTCCCGTCCGCCAAGAGGGGAAATGACTATGTTTTTGTGGTTGTTGATCGCTTTTCCAAGATGGCGATTCTAGCCGCCTGGAAGAAGAACATCACATCATAAGACAATGCCAAGCTCTTCTTTAAACAAGTATGGGTACATTTTGGGATCCCACAAACCATTATCTCAGACTGTGACAGTCGGTTCCTCAACACATTTTGGTCTAGCCTCTGTTCACTACTGGATACGAAGCTCACCAAATCCACTGCCTTCCACCTCCATACAGATGGCCAAACTTAGGTCATCAATCGAATGATCGTACATATCCTACGCATGTATAATTAAAAACACCCCTACACATGGGATGAGAGTCTTCCCTATGTCCATCATAGCTACAATCAAGCCCTGCATATCTCAACTGGCCACAAACCCTTTCAGGTGGGGTTGGGATTCCAACCATTGGGCCCCATGGATGTTGCACTACCCCTAATGACCACCTCGGTCGACTCGTCCTCTTCTCCACCAGAAGTTGACAAAGCCACTCGGTTCATTGAGAGGATCCAACAGATCCGCCAATAGGTTCAGGATATTCTACAAAATTCTAATGCCAAGTATGAGCAACGCCATGATCAACATTGGGTGCCACATAAGTTTTAGGTGGGAGACAAAGTTTGGTTGCACTTGCAGAAAGAACGCCTTACAGGGCCCAATCGGAAGCTTCACCCACTCTGTTATGGGTCGTACACCATCACCAAGGTTTTGGGTGACAATGCTTTTGAGCTCAACATTCCCCCTTTCCTTGGCCTGTACCCAGTCTTCAACGTGGCTTTCCTTCGACCATATTTCCCACCATTATTGGACACCTTAGAGATAGCATAGCAGTTGACATCAATAGAGCTCAACCCTGACTACATGCAACAGGAATCCAATGATCAGATTGTGGACACACAGATCAAGGGCACTTGACAACAAAGGATCCATCTTTATCGAGTCGTCAAAGCCGGGCAGCTCCTGCACCAAAGCAAGTGGCTTACCCGGGGCCAAATTCAACAGAAATTTCCTCATCTGATGGGGGAACTCAACGCAATGGAGACCATTTATTTGTAAGGAGGGAGGATTGATCCAGGTGAATATTGGTTGCCACCGACCTTTTCCAATTCTCTAAAAACAATTTTCTGACAATTTTGGCAATTTACTATTTTTAGTAGTTTTAACTTTCGGGGCCATTTTGAGGGCCTAAATGAAGTTTTTTCGGGATCGAGCTTCTTAATGATAAGAAAAGGAATAATTGAGCCCCCAAAATGAATCTCCTCGACGATACCTTTCCAATGGGATATCATGCGCCTAAAACGAAGATCGTATGCAAAAGTTATGACCTTAGGAAGTTGATGTACTGACTTACCCAAACGTGGCCCACATGACTTTTGGCGCTTCATTTCCTAGGGTTAGATTTTTGGATGTCTAGGGGTTTTAACATTCCTGTTTATTGTAAAATGGCCTACAGAGCCTCATTGTAATCATATTCTTACGAATGAGCGCAACCATCACATCTCTTCTCAGAGATAAGCTGCCACCATTCCAACAAGCTTGTTTTCCGTTGCATTTTACAGTTTTAGCTTATTTCGTTATTGAATAGAAAAATAGTTTTACAGTATCTTTGTTATTTTGTGTTAAGCATATTTTAATAATATGTATTCATTTCATTCTGATCATAAAATCCGGATCATGATATGTGCATAACTCACTTCTATGTTCCCTGAAGATACTAAATGAGACTTTCTCCATCAGAAAAGTGAATCATCTTTCTTTTCTTAAAAACCATATCAAAGGAGATAGTCGCACCCTGCTAAATGCTTGGGGTGCGATGATGCCTCATCGTCGCACGCTGCACCAAAATTAGACTGCGGTGTCACCACATGCTGCTTGTGCATAGGGTGCAATGATGCTCAAACAAGAGAAAAAGGTGAAATTAAGTTGAAACATATTAAGTTGATTTCGCCCCTTTAAAATTTGCAACGCACAAAGAAATTGACTAGAATTATGATTGCCTTTTGGTATTCTATGCGTGAACAATTTCTTTGATGAAAGTTTGCAACTCTCCCTATACTTCATTATGCCAAGAAAGTCGTCTCATATCAAAATAAAAGAAAATGAAATCCACCACAAAAGTGTTATATTAATCACAATTACAATGGTTTGAACTTGTTGTTATAATATTGTGACATATCAAAGGGATGGTTAACTTTTTATTACACAAATTTATCATATGAAAACATTGTCTATCATATCATATTGTGGAGGCAACATGAATTAAATAATATTTATTGCACTCTCCAATAGTTTTTCCTCCTGATGTATACCACCTTTTCACATTTTCATTTGCTTGGAAATGCTCTACTAATGTTAGTCGAGGGTTTTGGGTTTTAAGATTGCACTGGTGGTTGGATAACGATCCTTGGTTGTCCCTCTTATGGTTATTTAAACAAATTTTATAGGTATGAGCACTTTAGACTCTTCTAGCATCAAATGCTTTACTCTGCTTCGATAATTTTAGATGTTGGCTCTATTATGTTTGCATGTTGTATGTGCATTTTAAGCATGACTCTATGTTGTGTATGAAAATATTTAAGTTGGTGAATGACTGTGAATAGATAAAAAATTAAATTATCACGTCTTTGATTAGTAACAATTAAAATACTTTGGGTTTTGAATACGAGTGGTATCTTCGACCTTGGTTTTGCATGGAAAACATGTTAATACAATTTGGTTTTAAAAATATTACGAATGGATAACTTGTGTTGGACATATGCATAATTTATTGGGTAGAATTCTCTGGAACAATTGTTAATTTATTATGATTGAACTCCAAAGAATTATAAGACAAATAACTATAGAGTTTCATTTGAGCTATTGAATTGTTCTCATTGATTGATGAAAAAAATAAGTTGTTTGTAGAAAGAACATTCATCATTTGCATTTCCTGTCCATGATTTCAATTTAAACAAATCATAAAGCCCCTCATTTTTCCCAAAATCATTTTATTATCCCCATGTTTTGTTTGCAAAAGGATGTCATTGTGCAAAACCTCCCTAATATTCAGATAATTTGATAAAGGGAAGATTTCATATAAGAACAATGAACAATATTGGATGAAATGTTTAGTAAAATGAAGATGATGATATTATTAAAGTCAAGCTTGTGCTTATGTGTTGGTTTTGTTTTAGAACAATAACCATTGTTTCCCTTTGATAAATACCACCTTTCATTCATTACAAATCCAATCATATCCTATATGTCATAGAATTTCCATGTTCTAACCATGACAATTATGGACTGAAGTCAACAAATCAATTATGATTGATACATGCAGAGTAATGGATTGATTTCATGCATGCTTGTGTGTGGACTGATAAGAGCCAATGTTTTAAATTTATCTTTAGGAAAAGTAAATTGAGGGTCGATTAGTCTTTCTTATTTCATATATTGTTATAAATTTGTTTTAGACAATGAGTTTCTTCAGTAGAGGAAGCCATGACAAAGGTAGAGGCATAAGAAGAAACAATTTTTGGCAGAGAGGTAACCAGAGACCCAGATTCTCCATACATTTTGATGTTGATCCTCAAGAATTGAATCAACTATTTCAAGATGGTTTCTTTAAATTAGTGGGGAAAGGAGTGTTTCAACCACATCCTTGACCAGAAAGGCCTCCTTACCAACCTCTCCCAATTCTTTCTAAAGTTCATGTTCCATCACACGTGTCCCTCCAGCTAGAGGTACCTATCAATGATGACTGGAAGGATATTGTTCATCACCATGTAGATCATCATAATGGCTGACCCACAGTTTCATTACCATTTCCACCTCCACCACCACTCAACCAACATGCCCAACAAATTTCTCACATTGCATTCCATGTACAATCTTCACATGCAAGCAAGGGACTCAAAATATCCATCCATGAGCCTAAGTCAAGCAAAGACAAAAAATTGGTCACTCATTTTAAGTCATTTGATGATCCCTCTCAGTCAGTCACTTCCCATGCTCACCAAGATGATGAACACTCCTGATCCTTAAGTGAAGTTGACCCTCAAGCATCCAATCAACCACACTTTGAGAAGGCCCACTCAACAAACAAATAAGAAAAGGAAGCAAGCAGTGAAAAGAAGTAGACCATTTCTCATAGTAAATATGGTTTTTGATAATTTATATGGTGGATAGTCTATTTATATTTTGATCTCTTATAGAAAATATGACACTATGTTTTCATTTTTGTACAACATGATACTATGTCTTCATTTTTGGAAAACGAGTTAATATTTGCTTTTTGTAGTGGCAAATACATTTTATTTATTTGATATATAGATGGATTATTTTGGGAGACAGAAGGGGATGTTCAAAGTGATTGCTTATGTGTATATCTATGAGGTGGCATGATTTGTTATTTAAGTAAATTATGAGCGACAAGGAGGAAATAAAAACATAAAAGGACTTAAAGGAATGAGGAGTCCCACCTATTAGTTATTATTTATTTACCCTTTATCTATTATTATGGCTATTTAATATTTGTCCATAACTAATATTAAGCCATTTATGACTTAACTAAAGGTAGTTTGAAACTACCACAACTTCTTTTGAGAAAGATAAAAAGATGACCAGAAGAAGGGATAAGGAAGAGAGAACAAGGAAATAAATTTATGATAAAGGTCTGCTCTTATACTTGTGAGATTAATTACTTTCATTCATTGTGAGTTATCATAGTCTTAACCTTTTTGTTGATAGCAGGGTCTTATTGAAGATAGCATGATTCAATGATTGAGATACTTAATTCAACAACTTATTCTATAAATGTCAATCATTTGATCTTGGTAGTCTGCGTATTCTAATTTGTTTATGAATTAGTTTTCATTACTTATAGAGAATATTTTGCAGATTCAGTAAATGATACTTTCGTGGCTAAGTTGATCTAGATTTCTAGTCTCAATATTCTCTTGTTGTCAAAGTATTTTTGTATGGTGCCCATCGAAGATCTCTGAATCTGATCTTGGCCCTTACCCTCATAGGGGTTTGAAAATAATGTTATGATTGTAACTTCGAATGAAACCAATAAAATTGCTTTGTTGATTTTGATCTCACATGTGCATTCTCTGATATTACTTTTAGATTTAAATTTCATTTATTCTTAAATTCTCAAAACAAAGTACGTATATATTTTTACTTTCTTATTTTGCACAATTTGGTTATAAAAAATGACAACATTGGTTCCTTGTACTTATTACTTTAAAATCAATTGATAATTTTGTCTAAGACTATAAACCTCAGGTGATAATCCCAACTATCTTACCCTAGATAATCCAAACTATCTTACCCTAGCCAAGTAAGATTCAAAAATGTTGGAGTGAGGTTCTTCATACCTTTTCCTCCACATGTGGCATGTTCGATGACCAATCAAATAGCTAACAACTATGTTAATTTTTCTCTTTTTGTGTATAATACTCGTTCTTCGGTAGTGCAGATTATTGTATTGTCTAAATTCATCCTTCTTTTCCTTTGGATTTGCTTGACAATTGTCTTCTCTCTTTTATTGTAGGAATTCAACTCCAAATTTGACACATCATCAATTGGATCATGAATGTTATGATTCCCTCAAGATAATATATTCCCTAAGCTACTAGGAGTAGATACTTGTTCCATTGCAATATATTTTACTTTGGTGTATTTTACCAAGGTTTTTCTCTATTTTGAAATGATTAGATCTTCCATGATTAGATCGACTACATGGTCAATAGGAAGTTGATTAGTTTGAGTTTCTTGTTGCATAGGTTTCTCTGTAGATTTAAGAGTATATTATTGTTCTTGTCTTGCTTCTTCTTTCTTAGTAGCTTCTTCTTTATCCCTTTCTTCTTTTAGTCTCCTTTCTTATTATTCTCTTTCCTCTTCAAGTTTTATCTCTAGCTCTAATGATACCTTCTTTTCTTTTTCCTCCTTTTCCAATATTTCCTTTTCTGCTTCTACTGCTTTTATTTTTTCTTTTTCTTATGTTTTCCTTAGCTGCTAAGCTTCAAATAGTTTATATTTTATCATTCCAACCTCTTTCCTATTTTTCTCTTCTAAGATTATGCCTTGTGAAGTGGTTTTATCCTTAGAATTCAATCTTTCTTGCACCTCTTACCATGAGGTTGCATTCTCATAAAGTAGATCATGATACCACTATTCATGAACATATGGCCAAGAAAAATAAACATAAATGTTGTGTTTTAAAACAAGTCTTTCAGTATCATGCCTTATGAATTGTCTCTATGGGAATCCATATTCCAACATAGAATTTGCCTCCTGCCTATATTTCTTAGAGTTACTTAATCAATAGTTTCCAATATACATGTTGTAGGGGATGAAAGTTTTCCTTTTGAAATACTTTGCTAAAGAAGCATTAAAACAATGGAGAATAGTTTGGTATGTTATCTCTCGAAGCACATATATGTTTGGAACATAATTAAGCAACAAATGAGGAGGATTAGTTACTCAATATATTCTTAGGTAAGTATAGTCTTATTTTAAATACCATCTTCCTTGCAAAATATCAATTTGTAGAATAGGGCTAGAAACAAATCACATTATTATGGATAATTTCTCTTATATTTGTTTTTACATAACCCTCGACAATACACGTGAATTGGACTACCATCGATGGTCAACTTCCAATTTAAGATTGGGAAATAATTACTTGCATAAATAATATCTAATAGGTAAGAAGCCATATAGAAAGTGGGGAGAATATATGCAACTCAATTCTTTTCTCTCTCAATAGATCTTTTTCATAGCATGTGATAAGATAGCCACCCAATTGAATACTTCAATACTTGTGATGACAATATGCACAATTGGTATCCAAGCATCTTTGAAATGGATACAATTAGCTTCACCATACAACTTGCACATTAAGTCCATTGCATAAATGTAGGGGTCTCTCAAATTTGTCATTGTATATACCCCATCACTCTTGGTAAAGAATCTGTTTTATTCCACCCACTATCCTACTAATATTTTCTTGATATCATTATCTTAGTGAAATTGCTCTACAAATCCAATAATCATGAATTTCTCTTGTTGATGTAATCTATAGTACTTCCCTAATTCATATGGTTGAAATGAAGAAATGCATTTTCCTTCACCATTAATGACTATCTTTCTCTCTGTATTAATATGTTTATTGATCCATTCTATGGCCTAAGAATGGGGCATCACAAGGTTCCTCGCAACAACAGTGTGTAAGTGAGATATTATGATGTTGGAAAAGACAAAATCATCAATATTTCTAATAATTGGATCACTTAAGGGAATTACATCTAGATACTATTCTTCCTTAAATTTCCTATATATATATATATCCCCACCCAAGAAAAGTTTCTTGAGGACATATAAGGGCCTCGTCATCCTTGAATATGGGCCTCACCGGCTCAATATTAGGGTTTTCCAACTTACTTATAGGTGTGTAATGTGCATGAGTTGTTTCCATGTCACTATCGATTAGCTTTGTAGTTTGGGAAATTGCAACAACTGGTTTTTTCCTGTTGGGAGAGTATTTAGAGTTCGAAGAGTGAATCTTCTGGGAGGCATTGTATTTGTGATCAAATTGAATTCTAAAATTATTATCTACATAAAATTATATTTTAAGAAAAACTTACTCCATTTAGATGTTCATTGCTAGCAAAAAATAACTGTCATAGAAAGGCTTACAATAAAACTCATGTTTAAATTTAACCATCATCAATAAGATCTAGTAATATATATAAGAAAGCTGAGACATAACAGTGCTTACCTATATTGATTGACAATTACAATGAAATCACAATAAAGAGTTAAGCTTACATAGTTAAAATTATATTGAATGCACCAAACACTGTGATTCTCTCTACTAACAGAACACTTTACTAAATAATATTTCCTTTGAAGACAATAATTGTGTATCAAACATTTAAATAAAATTATATTGAAATTATAGTAATGATTAGTTCTCTAATCCATATATTGAAAAAGATTTGGGGTTATGATATTGCATTCATTTCAGACAATGTCATCTAGTTATTTAATGGAAAAAACATTTATTGTGGAGTGATGCCATTAGCGATGGTTAGAAAACTAATATTTTAACTTTCAGTGGTCTTGAATCCCAACTTTCACTCCACTAAAACATTAAACTTTGAGAGGAACATAACCCATAGCGACGATGAGAAAAAAATTAAACGGAGGAAAAACTAAAATATAAACTCTTAGAAAGTTTAGGGATGACCCTGATGCACTTTAATTGGTGTGGAGAGAAAATTTATCCAAGTGGTGAATTCCTTGTGCTTTCATGGAGTTGTTTTCAAACTTTCAATTTTAAACAAAGTGCTTTTCTTCCTCCAATTTTGGGGCACACTCTTAACTTTTCATTTCAGTGGAGCACACTTTATACTTTGAACGGAATCAATGTTTAACTTTTGGTAGAGTTGATATTTAACTTTTGATGGAGCTAATATTTAACATTTGGTGGAGTTGATATTTAACTTTTGGCGGGACCAACACAAAATTTAACTCCACGAAATTTTTTTGCAGAACACTTTCAACTTTCAAACAAATAAAAGTGTGCATGCTCCTCCAATAGCTAAAAATTGTTGGGGGAGACTTGTAGCTTGCCGTGATAAACAAAATAAATTTTCAAATCCAATTGAAGTGAGAATTCGCCTTTGTAGCATGATTTAGAAGATTATTTTTTGAATTTTTTTTGACTTAGAATTTTTTGGAGTTAAAGAATAAAAAAAGCAAGAAGGAAAAGAGACTTGTTGAGAGATAAACTTCTTAAAACAACTGTTCAAAGTAAAAAATTCTTCAATATTTGAAAAGGGAAAAAATTCAAGATTGTAGAGTTGAAAGAAAGTAAGAAGAAAGTTGTACACAAAAATTGATTTTTTTTTAGGGTGTGTCGTGGTCTCAACAAGTAGCCCATAAGTAATAGAAGCCAAGTGGGTTTTTTAGAGTCTAGGACATAAGAAATATTGCATAGCCTTGATTTTATTGGGATCCACTTGCACCCCATCTTAACTAACTATGTAACCCAAGTATTCAATTTTGCTAGTGCGAAATACACATTTGGAACATTTGAGGAGAAATTGTTTATCTTGAAAAAGTTGGCGAGCTTTATCAACATGCTCCACATGCACATTTCAATTTTTTCTATTAATCAGGATATTATCAAAGAATAAAAGCACAAAATTTCCTAGGAAGGGATTAAAAAGTTTGTTCATGAGGCTCTGAAAGGTGGAGAAGGCGTTGCAAAAAACAAAAGCACCACTAAAAACTCTTCATGTCCTCCATGTGTGCAAAAGGCCATATGAGGAATGTCCACCTCTTTCATTTTGATTTGGTGGTATCCTAAGTGAAGGTCAAGTTTAGTGAAGAACATAGCACCATGAAGCTCATCAATAATTCAAATGGGGATTTTTTTTTTTATGGTGAATTTATTGAGAGAACAAATCATGTCACATGTGCCATTAGCCTTATTTCTTCAATACTGTGACTAATGGGGATGAGTAAGGGTTAGTTCTAGGGAAGATGACACCAACCTCCAACAATTCCTAAATAATATTTTCAATGTCATTCTTTTGTGCAAAAGGGTGCCTATAAGGATGCACATTTGGTGGTTGACTACAAAGAATTAGTGGAAGTGCCATTATCATGCTCACCATTGGAGTCAAGAAGGACATGAGGTGTTTTAAATACCAACTGATTCTTAGTCAAGACTAACTACAAATCAAGGTGAATTTCATGTGGGAGTTATCTAAAACTAGGATAATATTTAATTGGTCAACGATGAAAGATTTGCCTTTCTTTAATAGCTTTTCTATACAATGAGAGATAACAAGTTTTTAGGAGCCAAAATTGAGCCCCTTAAGTGCATGTTGATGTCCCACCTCAATGAATCTAATGTAAAATTCCTTGAAATCCATGGTAATTAGACCTATCATTTGTAATCATTATGCTCCGAGCACTACATCCCAACAACCCATTTAAGTAATGAACATGTATAATTTGAGTTGAAGTTTCACATTCTCACATTTTCCACCACATTTCATCATACAAGCATTGACTATCATAATTTGAAAATTGTGCACCACATGGACATAAAAATCATGTTCTTCTACTACTCATCAATGAATAAAATTGTGGGTGATGCCATTGTCAATTCAGACAATCACCTTTTAGTGCTTCATGTAGTCAATCAACGTCAAGGTCTCGGGAGTTAAAATTCCTGATAAATCATGGAGGGGAATTTGAGATTCTTCCGGAGGAGGTTCTATTGTATCCAAACAACAAGTGCCCATTATGATATGAGATCTTCATAAAATAATGGGGATATTTCCAAAATTTTTGTTTATCTACAATTTGTAAATATTTAAATAGGTTTTCAGTGCCTTTGTATATGGTTTGATTTGATTGATGATGCACTAAATTCTATTTTGATTTATTTTAACGTGTTTCAATGATTTTCCATAAGAAATCCAGAACAGAAAGGAAAATTGTTGCTTTTGCAGTTAGCCAAATGTCGAATCTAATGATCCAAATATGTTTCAAGAGCGAAGCCAAGGTGAGTAGTCTGGATACTGGATGAGTTTCATGTATATCTATATCTGGATTCGGGGATGAACAATAGGTGACTTTTTTTGGGGTAATCTAGATATATGGATACCCAAATATACATGACATTTATGATCTATTCGGATGTTGACGTCAGAACACCAAGTTAGCAACCAAGTCATGTGCCATGTCATGATTTTGAGTCTGTGTCTTGTGTGTCATTATAGTTTTTCTATGTGTCTGTTATTGTGACATGCTAATTGAGCCAGTCTTAGCATTCATATATGGGAAGAGACCTTGAGAAGTGAATCTATGTTTATCTGAATGTTCGGATCCCAGATGGATTTACACACCAGATCATATCTGAATTTGGGTTGCAGTATTTGGTAAAGGTATGTTTGAACTCTCAGATTCCAATGTACTTCAATATCATCGACATTCAGATCTGGGAAAAACCATAAGCATGCATTATTGCATAACCCAGATTCTAGATGACTTTACATTTGGAAATTGCAACCCAATCCAAGATCAATTCACAATGCCACGAGTCAACATAATCTGGTAACTTGGAGATTCAGATAATGATAATATATGAGCCTTCTCAAAGACAGATCATCTTCCATGTCAATTAGTTTAATATGCATGTCATTCCACCTGTTTGTGATGTGTGCATGGCTTTATGGTCAAATTTTTGGATTCTTAACACCTGTTTGTTGATGTGTGCATGGCTTTATGGTCAAAGTTTTGGATTTTGAATATGACTAAGGCTAAAATTTAATTAAGTGTTTGATTGGCTCACTATATCATAATTACTCATGAAACGCATTCACTTGATTAAAAATATATAAACCACGTTCAACATTTTTATCCAGTCAATGTGGTATAATAACTGCAATCATTAAAAAACTTTAAATAGTCAAAAACCTGTCAACGCGACTATCATTTTCTCCAACATCTTGTTCTAAACATATTTGATCCGAAACAATAATTTAATTAGTTTCAATTTTATTTAAATCATTGAAACAAGTAGATTTTTGTATATTTCTAATTATTTGTTTTATTTATTTTTCGAAGAAACTAATTCAATTTATATTAATTGTTTTTGTCAATTTATAGAAAATAGGAGAATAAACTTAATAACCAAGACTCTAGGAAAAACAAGGGATTAAAGGAGTGGGAAATAAGAAGTTAATTATTATTAAAATTTTACTTCACCATGTCACATCATTTACTAATTTTGAGGCCACCATAGTAATCTACCCATCAAGAGCTTTCTAAAGACACAAAGTTATGATCTTTGGAAGCTTTGTATTATTGTTTTTTTCTGGAGTCACGGCAGATGACGAGTCCCCTATATCCATAAGAAAAATGACTTAGAACGCTAACACGACATATCATGTGTCACGTTAAGATAATGATCTAGGATCTTTTCATCGATGACATTGCATAAATTGCATTAAGAGCATAAATCAAAGCTTATGTGCAACATTATATAAAGAGGACATAATCATGGAGAAAACATGAGAAGAAGAGCAAGAACACAAGACATGATAACATAGTTCATCCTAAGAATGGATTATGTCTCCGGGCTCGCTTCAAAATGGAGAAGCTTTATATTATCTCAGTGAATAAAATTGGCATAAATACATCATTATACCTCAAGTCTGAAAAATGGACTTCTAATTTATTGCCCACATGCAAAAACGGATATCACCGATGGACTTGTAGTGAGAAAACGTGCAGAAATGAATGTCAAATCATGAAATTCTGACACTAGTATCTCAAGACCCTCCTAGGCTCTCTGTCACAGTTTGCATGCCAACAATTTGCAATTATTACTCAAACCTGCATTGAAAATCGTGGCGAGACTATACTTGGGTATGGACCTCGAGCTATGGTAAAAGGTTGGGTTTAACTAGAATTACATGGGCAGATAATGCAAAACGGGTTGTTAGCCCGATTGGTTGGCGGGTGTGTAATTTGAATCAATTGTTGGGGAGGTCATGAGGTCAAGCCTGCGGGCCTCCCCTTTTGGTAACCATTACAACCTTTGTTATAAATTCATTTTTAATATAGTATAGATACTATACTATATAGTCCATTGTTCTAGAACCCTGACAATACTTTGACGCGACCATAATACAGATTGTCTCCCATTTAAACGTTGCCCACAAAAATTTATGATATTGTCGGATTTTCCTCAGAGTTGTCAGGATATAGGTCGCTGGCTGGCTAGCCCGGTGGTCATTGTATTTTTTTGATTTGGTCGTTACCCAACCCTCATAGGGAATCCGTGGGGTGCCATGTGGCACCCAATGATTGGGCCACGCGACACCTTCCCAATCACTGAACTGGCCTAGTCACCCATTGACTCATTTTCCACACATCATGTTGTTGGGAGGCCATGTGGAGGACTCCGGGTGGTGCCACATGGCATCACCAGAGGGTTCCACATGGCGTCACTTGGGGGTGCCACATGTCACTCATTAATAGGCCCAAGCAGCCACAAAAAATTCCAAATTAGCCTGCCATGTGTCAACTCCTAGGTGGTGCCACGTTGGCATGTTGACATCATCACAACATCATCCTGATATCATCTCTTCACGATCATTTGTTGACATCAACAATACGGATGTTGAGTCACCCTGTTCACTTTCATTAGGTTGAACAAAACTTTGAACGCCCATAATTTCTTCGTTTAGACTCTGTTTGAGCTGTCGTTTATGTTGTTGGAAACCTTATGATGAACACTTCGACTTGGATCAGTTTTTTCTGAGATCCTCTTGGATTATTCCTCCCCATTACAAGCTTTTGGGACTCCAAAATCCTCATCAGTCAATTGGTAGGTGAGGGAATTTCTCCCTCACTTTCTCTTTCTCAATCCACTGTGCTTTACTTGGATGTGTGCCCTTAAGGCCTACTCGAAGATATTCAACATCACTATTATCGGACAAATCGGTAAGTGCGAACATAAATGGATCTCCCTAGTTTCACCCAGAAACTAGAACAAAACAAGACATAATATAAAATTTTCCCTAAGTTTTAATTATCAAGCATACTAACTAACAAGAGATAAATGGCATACCTTTTAAGTGTCATTTTTCCTCGCTAGTGTCATCTTCACTCCATTCAAAGGCTTATGGGATGCTAAACTTGTAAATAGACACAAGCCAACGAAGTGAAAGCAACAACGTATACTCAACAAAACCTATGTATGTGATCAAGGAGTCATACAATAAAATAAAACCAATTTTATGGGAAAGAAATATATTACTGTATTAGAAATATGAAAGGGAGAATAAAACCAATGCCTTGATGTTGTAAGGTCCCTTCCAAAATTTCCTTGCTTCCCACACACTTCTGCTCAACGGATTCTGAGACCAAGAATCTATCTTGACAAAGCAAAGCTCCAAGCTAAATCCAAAAACCCAAGCTAACTTTCCCAATGAGAACTCCACTCCTTTTATAATATGAAAAGGATAGGGTGAGGAGGTTAGGATGATCCCATGAGATCGTGGATGTGACTTAGATCCAAACCGATCGAAGGCTTAATCACCCTCGAAGCTTCTCTTCTAGAAGGATCGAGAAGATTCTCTTTTTCCTTCGTACGGTAAATTTCCACACCCTTAATACTGAGCAAACTGCGACGAAGTCACATGCCAGTGTGGTGCAGCTTGGAGTGCGACGATCCCTCTTTATAAGGTTTTTAAAAAGGAAAAGATCATATTCATCTCTCTCGGAAAATTCATCTTCATTCTTCTTCAGGGATTAAGGCAATTGATCCTTCTAAAGACAAAGGATAGGTTTACATCATTAACAATCATAGGGGTGACGAAAATAATGTGTAACAGTGAGCCCCCCAAAGTATGAAGTTAGAACAAAGTGATAGCTGAAATACTTTGTCGAGTGTGTGTTGGGAACAAGGAACATGTTGGTCGGAAACCTGCCAACAAACAAGGAAATACAGTACAATAATATATCATCACTGAGGTAGGCATTCCCATACTAAGAATACAAATGTCTCAAAGCATAAATGTCGACATGCAAAGGTCCATGTCAAGTAAGACAACTCATGGCCACCAAACATACATTGTGGATCCATGCCAATATGAATCAAATCTGAACATAGCCACGAAAAATACAATGTGGATATATGTGTTAAAGACTCAAATTTGAACATAGCCACGAGACATACACCATGGATCTATGCAACAGTGCAATCTAAATATACTCCAACACAACCTGAATTTGTCATAAAATATTCAGGGTCTTCATCTCCATCACTCTATAGTATGAATCTAACCATGCGAATACATGTGCTGAAGTTGAACATGGTAGAAACCACTTGATTACCGGTCATTAATGAATACCGTTAACAAGTGGGAGGGAAATCACCATTAATGCCAATGACTCCCAAGGTACTCTAGTACAATCCAACGAATGTGAATTAATGAGCTGAAGTCGAACACTCGATGAAATCTCCCGATCAGGGATCAATGATGAAAACCCACCGTCGAAAGCGAGGAAACCTACCATTGAGGCATGAAAGTTCCAAGGTACCAATTAGTTTCTAATTCTAATTCCTGAATAATGAGTTTAATTCGACAGGAAAAGACTCGTCACAGGAAGGCCTCAATGTATCCTCCATCAATGGCATGAAACGGGTAAAAAAAATTGAAGTAGATCAAAGTAAAAAGTGATTCAGGGACTGACTCGGGGATGGCCGACACAATAGAAGGCTTAAGGACTGCAGAAATGGTTGACACAATAGAAGTTTTTTTGGGTTGAACTTCTCTTTGAATATATTGACGACACAAAAATTGTCTTGGCAACACTGACTCAACAATAGGGATCACAGACCAAAATGTAATCTTATAAAGGAGTACGATCAAGAGACAAGCAGATTTTCCAACCTAGACACAAAGTGAGTGAAAGGGTGTCATGTTCAAAGGTGACTCTTCCATAGAATACATGTTTAGATACATTTCTTTCCCAATCCCCCCCCCACCATTTCTGGCAAGTACTTCTTTATTTTTACACAAGCTTGAGGAGGATAACATATGCTTGAACTGTAAGCTCATCCTTCAGATGAGTCCCTCGGAGTATGTTTAACGAACCCTAGGAAGGAGTGGTTTGGTCCCATATGGGCCTTTCAATGTTTGTTTTATGAGTCCAAAGAAAGTAAACTCAGTGGTTTTTCATATTTAGAGAGTCTAAAAAACACTTAAAGGAAACTCCAAAATGTCCTTTTTTGTAAAATAGTCTGGTGAGACCGAAAAAGAGATAATCTACTGCTCAACAGAAGTTTTCTTCGAATACTTTAACAAGCATGAAAAGAACAAGATTGCTCGACAATATTTTCATGTTTAAAGAGTCTGAAAAGAGATTAAAGGGAACTCCAGGGGGTTCCTTTTTCGTATAACCTTTACGAGTCCAAAAAAGTGATAAAAGTTTACGTGGTTACATTCTCAGGTATTTACGAGCATGAGAGAGAACAAAGACTAAGCTCGAGATTGTTTTCATTTTTATGCAAGCTTAAAACAAAACAAAACTATGCTTGGGATAGATTTTATTTTTACACAAGCTTAAAACTAAACAAAACTATGCTTGGACCTGGTTTCATTTTTACACAAGCTTGAACCAAAGAAAACTATTCTTGAGGTAGGTGGTTTCATTTTTACACAAGCTTGAACCATAGAAAACTATGTTTGCAACTTCCCAACAGAGAATCCAGGGATGGTTGGTACTTAGCCCTCAGCTTAAGAAGCTAGCGGCTTAACTTCAGCATGAAGTCTAGAGGCTGTAAGCATTTCCCCCTAAGCTTCATTTCGTCCAATAATACAGGCGGAGGAAAGGAAGCTTCAAATACTATACGTAACGAAGTACTTGATTCAATCGAAGAGGGGGAAAATATATTTCATTTTTTAACGAGATTGACACAGGAACAAGAACTATGCTTGTGAATCCAGGTTCAATCCCGTGACCTCTGTTTCATTTTTTAACGAGCTTGACATAGAAACAAGAACTATGCTTGTAAGCTCTTTTTCATTTTTTTAACAAGGTTGCTACATAAACAAGAACTATGCTCGTAAGCTCTATTTCATTTTTTAACGAGGTTGCTACAAAGACGCAAAAACTATCCTCGCTAGCTAGTTTCATTTTTTTAATGAGCTTGAAATTAGAAAACCATGCTCAAGGCTGGTTTCATTTTTTAATGAGCTTTAAATCAAAAAACCATGCTCAAGGTTGGTTTCATTTTTTAATGAGCTTGAAATCATAAGACCATGCTCAAGGTTGGTTCTTGATCATGGATTTCAAGAGGACAATGCTCTGGAAGGAAACCATGTCAAGGGACAAAACATAGTCATGGCTTCCAAGAGATATTCACTCAATGGAAGAAACACACTCTAGAAGGAACACATGTAGAGGATCGCGATAGGGGTAAGGAGGTTAGGCTCCAATAGCCCTACCAAAGAGATCACGATGTCAACTACCGGATCCAAGTCATAAGAGATTGAGCTGACAGTGAGATGCTCATTTGCATTAGTAGCTGAAAGCATGGGAGACAATGCCACATAATTGACTTGTGGTGGGTTAGATACCATTTGCATATAATAACCATTCAGGGAGGTTGTTGGCTTGATAATCTAATCAGGACCAACAAAGGAGAGTTGATTAATAGTCACAACTCTTCCACCGTGAGGGAAATATATCACATGAAAAAGAGTGGACACGATAGCTATTATGGCATAGAAATAATCTTTCCCAAGGAGTAAATCGAAATCCAAGGGATCTTGGACTATCATGACGTCAATAAAGACAGTTTTCCCTCCCAAAGTTACGAGAAACTGAGGGAGGGTCCCTAAAGGTTGAATTGTTCTTCTATTAAAAGCTAACAAAATCCGTGTAAACGGTACAAGCTGAGGATAACCCAAAGCTTGCGAAGTAATAGAGGATAAAATACTAACATACACACCTTTGTCTATCAACGTCTAAGGAACGTCCTGACCACAAACTTGTACTGTAATCTTGAAAGGAATGTCAGAGGGAAGACGAGGTCCAGTTAGTGCATGCCAATAAAAAAGGATGGCCTCATTACTTTGAGGGGGTTCCACGAAAGAAGGAGGAATGCCCCCCATCACAGTAGAATTTGTATCAATGAGAAAAACATGGGAAAAATCGAGTTTACTCTCTAGTGGGAGAGTAGGATCGACTGACGATGAGATTAGATCAACCACTTGGGTTTCATTGTCCAAGGGGAGAATGGGGTCGACGGGTGGAAACAGATCGACTGCTTGGGTGAAACTCTCTAACGAAAGAGTAGGATTGACCGAAGTTGGGATCAGATCGACCACTTTGTCAACTGGTTCAACTAAGTACGTGACCAGATTGACTACCTGATCAATCAGACTGACTGGTGAAGGAACTAGATTGATCATTCCATCAACTACAACTAGGTTGACAGTAAGCCTGCGGTAAGCAATTGGAAGTTGAGGTTGGGAAACAATCATGTCTTCCAATAATTTCGAGGCTTCGTCCATACGAGGGAAAAGGTGAGTTTGATGACTCCCTCTACATAACCTACATGGGAACTTGACTCTACTTTTCTTCTTCCCAACGGTATCTTGACTAGTTGACGGGAGGTCATCAACATGTTGTTCAGAGGTTGACGACATGGGGCGGTGAGAGTGTGTAGACCATGCTTCTATAACCTTGGATAGACCAGAGCAATCCTTAAGAAGATGGCTACCCTTATAAAGCTTGCAAGGGTACTTGGGCTTACGGGTTGTTTGGGCGATATTGGAATCATCAACACTCTCAGCATGATTATCAGTGACTGGTGGTTTTCCAACATGTCTGGTAGTGGTTGCAAGTTTGGACCTTTGGTTATTTTTCTTCTTCTTCTTATCCACCGAGTTACTAGCTTCATAGCTTTCACTCAACGAAGAAGATGAAACAGAAGAAGACCTTGCAAGTGGAGAAGGTGAAGAAGATATTAATGGTGAAGAAGGCGAAGGATCAACATGAGGTTGATGTTCTTGGTGGAAAGTGCTGACAACTGAAGCACTAGCTGCATTCAAGATTATCAGAGTGGAAAACAACCATACCGACAATCCAATTGTGAGACCCGAAAGGCTCAAAGTAGCGATGTAAGGAGGACCAACGTTTCAGTAAGAAGGAAAAACAAAAGGTTCCCTTGGCAAACAGGTTACTTCATTGGTTGTTCTGGGAACTGATGCCATTAAACACAAATCCAACCTAGAGTCTGCTAGGGAAAACAAACAGCACACGCTAAAAATCTAGGAAGCAACTAAGCAAACAAAACCTTCTTATAATGAACACACTAGTTGGTGATGAAATCCAACTTCACAGGAACAATGTAAGAAGGGGCTGAGATAGAGCGGGTGAAGAGTTATGTTGACGACCTTCTTAACATAATTACGCCTTGGTGCAAGCTTCCACACATAATCGTGGGTATACCCTCCAAGGAGCTCGAGTGAGTTTGGCCAACGTCAATTCCAGGTACCGTGAAGACTCGCCCCTCCACAGTCACCTTGTGTAAAGACCCTAAAGAAATATGCCACTAAGGTTACCAATTACGACAATGATGCTTGGGGAAATAGTCGACAGTCTGATCCACGTGCAAGGGTAGGGTATCTAAGCCCAAAATCGGCTCGAGAAGGTCCCCACATAATTTTCTTCTCAAGTGACCCCCAATAATATGTGCAATCTCTACACTAAGACCAACAAAGCAGGGTGAGTAACTATGTCGTCCCTAATGCGACCTCATGATTGACCCTTGTGTGAGAAGGGCTTCCCAAGACAAAATGCAATAAGTGGATTTTACCGCTCCCTAACTCAAGATTCTATGTTTGTTTGCAGCTTTGGAAAGTTATCTTTCACACCTACTCCAAATCCCTACAACTAATCTAATGTAGGTTTGCTACCAAAAAATATAAAAATGTCTAATCAATTTTTATAAGAGCTTTATTTTAAGGTTGTTGTTACTCAAGAGGAAAATGGCATGGACTAAATGATGTTTTGACCGACTCTAAACAATGGAAATAAATGAGAATGAAAATATTTCACTTCGATGAAAGCTATATTACGAGAAGGAGAAAACATTTATCATTCCCAGATGCACAATGTCCCAAAATTTTATTAAACTCATCAATATCAAGAACTTTAAGAAATGAGCTAAAGAGACTGTACACCAATACATGATTCTTGACCCCCCAAATGCCAAAAAATGCCAAAAATCATGCAATTTCGCTACTTCAAATGCAAATATGCCCCCAATCTAAATTTTTTCTTTTAAAACGAACTATTCAGAAAAATAAATATTCTTGCACTAAACAATTCTAAAGAAAAAACAATGCTTTGTAATTGAAAGACACTCAAAGCAAGAGATCAAATCTTTCAAAAGCAAACAAGCTAAAAAAAAGCAAAGAATGGCCAAAAGTAGATTCAAAGTTGTCAAGCACACTGTAATCAGACCCAACAAATCACCCCAAAACCATATCTAATATCTGGTCAAGAAAAACCATCCAAAATTATTTTTTCACATAATTGTCACAGGCTGTCACACTAAATCAGTGCGACGATCCCTGATCACCACAGGTAACTGAAGACCAAAGTGCAACGATGTCGCACTGCCTCTCAAAATAGGAGTGCGTCGATCCAAAATCGTCGCACTATCCCTCAAAGCAGGGTGCAATGATCAAAGGGAAAATGGAAAAAATAAAAAGTAAGAAGGTTTTTCTAGTGGAGTTTACCAGTTAGAGAGTCAATCTGGATCTCCCAGTGACTTAGAAAATAGAACCCAGACAAGCAAAGAAAAAAATCAAGATAAACTAGAAAAACAATCTGTTCCACAGTATGGTCTCCAATTTTGTTATCGGACAAATCAGTAAGTGTGGACACAAACGGATCTCCCTAGTTTCACCCCGAAACTAGAACAAAACAAGACATAATATAAAACTTTCCCTAAGTTTCAATTATCAAGCATACTATCTAACAAGAGATAAATGACATACCATTTAAATGTCTTTTGTCCTCGCTAGTTTCATATTCACTCCATTCAAAGGCTTATGGGATGTTGAACCTGTAAATAGACACAAGCCAATGAAGTGAAAGAAACAATGTATACTCAACAAAACCTATGTATGTGAACAAGGAGTCATACAATAAAATAAGATCAATTTTATGGGAAAGAAATATATTATTGTATTATAAATATGAAAGGGAGAATACAACCAATGCCTTGATGTTGTAAGGTCCCTTCCAACAGTTCATTGCTTCCCACACACTTCTGCTCCACAGATTTTGAGACCAACAATCTATCTTGACAATGCAAAGCTCCAAGCTAAATCCAAAAACCCAATCAAGCTAACTTTCTGTTAAGCCCTAATATTGGTTCATTGCCCCTTAACTGGGGCATATTACATTAGTAATGTTATTTTATTTATGTCGGCTTTATTCCATTATTTGTAATTATACCTCCTAGTCTCCTATATATACCAAGGAGACATTTTCATTTTGAATCATCTTGTACTTGAACATTTATGTGGGGTAAAAGGAGGTTGCCCCATCGAAGAGGCTTATTATCTGAAGTTATCTCTTTTTCAAGGTGTTGAGTACTTATTCTGAGGTTTTTCTATGCTATATTGATATTTGGTTCTTAACATATGGTATCAGAGTTCAAGGTCTTGGGGTTTCGCTACTACATCTGAGACACCTTGGAATTTTTGTTATAACTTTTTTTCTACAACATTTCAAAAGGAACGACTTTGAGGATATTTAGTAGACAGACCAAGTTACGTTGGGTTAAAATTTCAGCTCCTGAGGCCGTATACTTTTGGAGATACAGCCTGTGAAAGTTAGGGTTTTGGAATCATCCTGAACTGAGTCATTGCGGAATTTTCGCTATAAATTTTTTTCTGTAATGTTTCAGACCTTGAAATCTGACGGTTATTTACAAAAATTAGTAAGGTATATGTGGTAAAAATTTCAGCTTCTGGGTCAAAGTACAATTTTAGATACACCCTGTGGAAGAGAGGGTATCTGACTAGTCCTATTGACTAGTCTCAAGAAGGTGTTCCAGGTAAAACAATCATAATTTCTTCCTAGAGTATCCAAATTGAGTGAGACTAATTGAATTAGATAGTTGACAGTCTGTAGTATTTTTGGTATGAGTTTTAGGATTTTATATCAATTATTTTGTGCGGGGCACGCTATACAAGTTAGATCTCCTGGAAAGGCCAAAAATCAGCAAGTTGTGGGGAAGTTACTGTAAATTCCATTTGGCACATCCAATTTTGATCAGACCCATGGCATTGTAGAGAAGAAATATCAGAGAACTACAAAAAAGAAAGTTTCATACTCAGAAGGGCCGAAACTTTGGATATACAACAGAAGAAATATTGTCTAGCAGAACCACCTCAAAATCAAGGTTCAAAAGTGATACCTAGCCAACATGCCACCCAAAAAGGGAACTTCTACACCAAATAACCCTCCAGAAAATCCTACATGGACTCTTGATGAAGGTGAAGAAATGTGTAAGGACATAAATGATTTACAAAAGAAGTTAGTAACAAAAGATGAACTACAAGAGATGATGGATTCAACAGAAGCTAAGTTTGAGGCAATAAATACTAAGATGGATGGTTTAAAAGGGGAAATCATGGAAGGATTGAAAAACTTCCTAATAGAGAGGACACCTGACAGTGAAAATGTATCCCATGAAAGTCATGATGAGGACACAAGGAAGGTGAATCCAGAATGGAGAAACTCCAACTTTGGGTTGAAGACCAACCACGTTCCTAAGATCGATATGAGGAAGTTTGATGGCAAGGACCCAATCACATGGATACTTCAGATGGAGCAATTCTTTGATCTACACAATGTTCCACAAACACAAAAGGTATGAATTCCTTCTTTATATTTAGAACCCAATCAATTTGTATGGTATCGATGGCTTTGTACTCGCAAATCACTCGTCACTTGGACAATTTTCACGGAAGAAATGATAGCACACTATGAGGATACAAGGAGCAATACCTTCTTTAGCCAATTGATAAATCTCAAGCAAAAGGGTTCAGTTTCAGAGCACATTGAGAACTTCCAAAGATTGAATATAAAAGTAACAGATATTCCAGATGAGCACTTGATTGATGTATTCATAGGAACTTTAAAGGATAACATTCAACATGAGGTTCGCCTTTGGGAACCCAAATCATTGGAGAATGC
>ML780024.1:320461-362409 GCA_009831015.1 Picea engelmannii | reverse complement strand
CATATTACATTAGTAATGTTATTTTATTTATGTCGGCTTTATTCCATTAGTTGTAATTATACCTCCTAGTCTCCTATATATACCAAGGAGACATTTTCATTTTGAATCATCTTGTACTTGAACATTTATGTGGGGTAAAAGGATGTTTCCCCCTCGAAGAGGCTTATTATCTAAAGTTATCTCTTTTTCAAGGCGTTGAGTACTTATTCTGAGGTTTTTCTATGCTATATTGATATTTGGTTCTTAACACTTTCCCAATGAGAACTCCTCTCCTTTTATAAGCTAAAAATAATAGGGTGAGGAGGTTAGGATGATCCCATGAGATCAGGGATGCGACTCGGATCCAAACCAATCAGAGGCTAACTCACCCTCAAATCTTATCAAATTGCAACGACGTCGCAGGACAATGTGGTGCAGCCTGCAATGATCCTAGATCGTTGCACCCTTAACACTGAACATAGTGCGACGATCCCTCTTTATAATTTTTTTAAAAAGGAAAATACAATATTCACCTCTCTGGGAAAATTCATCTTCGTTCTTCTTCAGGGATTAAGGCAATTGATCCTTCTAAAGACAAATGATAGGTTTAGATCATTAACAGTCATAGGGGTGACAAAAATAATGTGTAACAATCACCCCTGTGTGAATTACTCGTCCTTTTGTCCAGGATGATATCTTCCTTTAACTCGTCCAAGTACTCAGGAGAAAACTCATCCACTGAAGGTACTGAAACACTCTCTCTTTGATCCATGATCATCGAAGGCTCATAAAGTTTCAGGTTCTTTACATTTACAACTGATTATATCTGCATATATGGTGATAGATTGAGGAGAAAGGAAATTGTGCCAATTTTCTTCAAGATGGTGAAGAGTCCATATCTGATGGATTTAAGCATCTTGCATTCTCCCTTCAATCGAACTCTATTGATGTGGAACCAAACTTGATCTCCCCCTTGAAACTGGTGATCAACTATGTGTTTGTCATACCATAACTTGGGATGTTTGTTGCAGTAGCCTCGGATCACATGAACCATTGTTATGTTAAAAACCTTTGTCTGTCTATTGGTATGTGAATGGAAATAAGTACTCCTCTTCATCTTGGTGTCCATCATTCTCCACAAAAACTTTCCAAGGAATCGAGCACCCCTTTACATTCATGGTTACAATTACATTCATTTGAGGCAAACATAACCTCATCGAATACATTCCAATTCACTCTACTCCAAAATGTCCAAATACAAGAGAAGTGTAATCTTCTCAAATTACATGCATTTTCAAAATGGTAGGAATACACGATTTACCCAAATGGTAGAATAGTTTGTCCTGGAAGCAAAATCATTTCACCTGCAATCCATGGATTAGTCTCTCAAATACACCTTTGAAGAAATCACCAATAACATCTTTTTCAACATAGCTAACATGAGTATTATTCAAAACAATAGATGTAAAACTAGGAGGTATAAAAGGTACATCTAGTCTCATGGCATCTACACTGGTACTGGTTGCAATCTTGAATGGATGTTGAAGGTCCAGTCGAGCTAGTATTGGTGTGGGGTTGATCTTTTTTTTCAAAGTTCCGAAGGCCCTTTTCTATCCACCTCCACAATGAAAGACCCGTCTCATCTCAATTATTTCATTTTTATGTAAAGGATTACGAGCATTGAGAGTATTAGACTTATCAGGTTCTTTTTTTTTTACAAGTATGTTATTACAAGTATGTATAAATCTCTTCATTTGACAAGCACTAATAAGTGATGGGTTAGCTTCCTTGCTATGAGATCTAACAATATACTCCAATCCATATTTTGTGAGATGGCATTTGTTCTGTTTTTGGAAGAATATAGTGTTTTTGTCATAAAGATAAGGACTCCCTAGTACAATACCACATATATCCAAAGGAACCACATCCAAATAAACCTCATCTATCAACTTAGAAGCAATAACAAACCTCAATATACACTAATTGGTAACGTGAAGCTTTGCATTGTCATGCACCCAACCAAGAGGGTAAGGTTTCTGGAGAGGTCTTGTGGTTAATCCCAATTTCTTTACGATCTCTTCAGATATCAAGTTAACTTGTGATCCCAGATCAAACAGAGTTTCCACTTTTGTGTGTTTTGTCACTACTCTTATGTTGAATAATTCACTTCTTCTTTCATCATTTTCAAGAGATGGAATTTTAGAACTTGATCTAGCATGCAAGGAAACTTTACCTTGTAATCCAACTGTTGTGATATTTTTCTCATCACCTGAGTTCGAACCTAGGTCTTGTTGCACGGTAGCAATATTTTTTTGCTTCCTTTGGCCACCAAATCGCTTCGGTCTTAACTTCGAATGCAACTTCCAATAATGCTCATCATCGTGTCCATATTTTTGGCAATGAGTACACACTGATTTTTCTCCCTCTTTCATTATTGTAGCCATCCTCTTATCCTTTCATTTGCCTTTCCTTTTGAAATTGTCTTCTAAATGCTTGTGATCTTCTTGTACATTCTTTCCCTTGCTTTCAAGGTGAGTTTTTTGCACACAAACCTCATCTAATTTTGTGGATCTAAACAATAATAATGTATGTTGAATGTATTTGTGAAGTGCACCAATATACTTCATTAAAGTTTCATGAGAATCTAAAGGAATATTCAATGCAAGTGCTTGTTTCCTAAACTCCTCTTTAAAACTCTGAACACCCCGACCTTTACCATGTTTTAGATTTTTCCTTTCCATCATGGGTTTTTGAACATAACCCAATGGATAAAATTGTTTTTTCAACATAGATGTAAATTCAGACCATGAAGAAAGGAGTTTACCATTATGCTTACTACCTTTTTAAAGTTTTCTCTCCCACCATACAAGGGTTGTTCTTTCCAGCCGAAGAGAACCCAACTGGATCTTCGCCTCTTCCTCTTCGATTTGTTGTACACGACAGTACAATTTAATTTGCCTGATCCAATTATTAAGCTTATATGCATTATCTTCTCCATTAAATATGGGAAAATTAAATTTCACATCTAGTTTCAACAATGGATTTTTAGAAGTACTTGGATGAAAACTAGAATGATGAGAATAAGAGGAGAAGGAGGAAGAGCTTGAACTTGAAGATGGCAATGGAGGCTCAGGAGGATCTCCTCCAATTCCATGGTTCACTGAAGCATTGTCCTCTTCTTTCACTTCCTTCTTCTTCTCCTTCTTTGCCACTCTCTTCTCATAATTTGCAAACAAATTTTCTACCATGTCTGACATGCGGTAGAAAGCCTTGTGGAAATTCTTCTCATATTCTTTATGAAGTTCTTCATCTCCCATTTTCCTTCTTCGAGTTGCATGTCCAATCTCTCAGTTGGAAGTCTTAAGTTTTCCTTCACCTTCTTTGAGCTTGTCCCTTTTAAGCATTCACACTCGCAATTCAAGTCAAAGAAGACCGCTTTGATACCAACATGATACAAGATCTTTTCATCGATGACATCACATAAATTGCATTAAGAGTATCAATAAAAGCTTATGTGCAACATTAATTAAAGAGGACATAATCATGGAGAAAATATGAGAAGAAGAGGAAGAACACAAGACATGATAACGAAGTTCGTCCCAAGAATGGATTATCTCTCTGGACCCGCTTCAAAGTGGAGAGGCTTTATATTATCTCAACAAATAAAATTTGCATAAATACATCATTATACATCAATTCTGAAAAATGGTCTTCTGATCTGTTGCCCATATGGAAAAACAAACATCACCGGTGGACTCATGGAGAGAAAATGTGCAGAAATGACTATCAAATCATGAAATTCTGACATTGCTCATCCTAGGCCCTTCCTAGTCTCTTCGCCTCGATTTGCATGCCAACAATATGCAATTATTACTCAAACCTACATTGAAAATCGTGCCTGAACTGTACTTGGGCATAGACCCCAAGCTCTGGAAAAAGGTTGGGTTTAAATGGAATTACATGGACGAATAATACAAAATGGGTTGTTCGGTAGAATGGTTGGTGCATTTGTAATTTGAGTTGTTTATTGGGGAGGTCTTGGGGTCAAGCCCGCGGGCCTCCCCTTTTGGTAAACGTTACAACCTTTGTTATGATTTTGTTTTTAATATAGTATAGATACTATACTATATAGTCCAACCATTCTAGAACTTTGCCAATACTTTGACATGACTGCAATATGGATTGTTTCCCATTTAAACATTGCCCGCCAAATTTATGATACGACCAGATTTTTGTGGGAGATACTGTGATACGGGATGTCGATCGGCTCGGTGGCCGTTATATTTTTTTGATTCGGTCATTACCCATCCCTCATTGGGAATTTATGAGGTGCCAAGTGACACCCGATGATTGGGCCACGTGGTGCCTTCCCATTCACAGAACTGGCCCAGTCACCTGTTGACTCATCTGCCACGTACCATGTTGTTGGGAGGCCACGTGGCGGCCTCTGGGGTGGTGCCATGTGGCATCACCTAGGGGTGCCACATGTCACTCATTAGTAGGCCCAAGTGGCCACCAAAAAGTCAAGATCATCTTTCCATGTGTCACCTCCTATGTGGTGCCATGTCGACATGCTGACGTCATCTTTGCATAGTCATCTGCTGACATCAGCAGTACCTACCTTGAGTCACCCTGTCGAATTTGACCGGGTTGACTAAAACTTTGAATTCCCATAACATATTCGTTCAGACTCTGTTTGAGGTGCCATTTCCATCATTGGAAAGCTTGTGACGAGCACTTCGAATTGGTGTTGTTTTTGCTGAGGTTCAAGGACTTTGAATTTTTTTCCCTTTTAGATCCTCCTGGATAAGATAACAATTGATGTGGTAGATGATATGTCACTTGGATCCACATGGAAAATGATCTGATATGATTTGGATTTTGTTATTTATTATTTTATTATTTTGTTGATTTAATTTATTATTTAATTATTTTATTTACCCTGGAATCTATGATTTTGGTTTTACATTTATCCGGGGTGTGGTCAACCCCCGATGCATGCTATCCAGATATAGAGGAGCATGACTTCATTTTCGATTTATTTCAACTCATAATAGTAAGCCTTCACATTCTAAACCCATGAAAGTATTTTTCATTGGTGCATGTGGGATAATAAATTCACCTTGAAAATCAATGGCTAAGATTAACTCTGGAATTTGATCAATAGTGGTTGAGCGTTATCTTTGGGAGGCCATATTTGGAGTTCTAAAAGGTAAAGTTCAACATAAAATAGCTCCTTAGAAAGTTGAGAATGTGTGGAATGGTTTGGAAAAGTTAATTTTGGAAAATTCACAGTGGAAATGCCTAGAAAAATCACAATAAATTGTTGCACAATTTCACTTTTATTTTTCTCATGTTTTTATTATTTTGATAAAGTTTGTCAGTTTTATTTATTATCAATTTTATTTTTGGATTTATTAATGTACATGTGTGGATTTAAAATGATACGAGAGTGATTTTCAATGCAAAATAAATCCAATGTACCTAATCATGAGGAGCCATGTACATAACAAATTTTTGTATATTATTGAGTTGGAGGCCTTTGACTAAAAGAAGATATAACCCATAACGATGCAATTGCCCAAAAAATTATTATTCTTTAGATATTATAGAATGTAAGGAATGAACAAAGAAGCCATCCAAGTTTGATTATAAAATAATTTCTTTTCTATGAAGAAAGGGAGAGGACAATGAGAGAGAAATCCCACGCTATCATGGAGATGAACCTTGAGTTTCTCATCGCCAAGAGAGGTCGATCGTTGCATGAAGAAGCATGTGCTTTCGTGGTGGATCAACATTAAATATGACAACAAAGGAGGCCATGTTATCATTGTTTGAAAGGGATGATTTTATAGTGTTTGTAGTGTTCGATTAATCACAACAGTTGGAATATCTTGTGAAATAGGCTAGATTTCTCTACCTTAAAGAAAGACTTCATTTTTGTTCATCTTGAAATTTGTGATTAAACTGTATGTTTATATCAATGAGATAATGAGTTTTAAGGCTAGTTTTTTGTCTGGAAATTGATTGTGTAAATGGATTGTATTTCATTTTACATTCTTGTAGATGAATGACTTGAAGTTGACATTTGGACCACTTGAAATTTCTTTCATTTTTCTATGATTTCCTTTCAAATAATAATTAGACATGGAGTACATCATTTGTTCATTCAAATAATTGTTTATTTGAAGGGATTAAGGAATTGTATTTAAGCTTAATAATTACCTGATTTAGTGAACTATTTCCTATATCTTGTAATTATTCTTATATTTGTGTATGAAGTTATTCTCAACTTGAACCTAGATATCTATGATGTATTAATTAGATATAGGATTACATTTACATAATTAAATAGGACTTCATTTAGAATTTAGGAAATATTTAATGAAAGTCTCCTTTCAAGGAGAAATCTCTTTTGGTGGCAACCGGGCCCACATACTGGTGGACGTTGCCATCCCAAACAAGTATAGGTCTAATTGGGGCCTTGATTAGGTGACGATCCCCTATTGCAGGAAGTAATTTTTCCACCTGTCAATAGGTTCCAGGGTGGGTTCATCCTAGGGAGAAGGTATATAATCCACTAATTCCAACTCAAGATTGGCTTGCTTCAATATTTCATTGGGATGGTCTGATTGGGATACATCAATTTGAAATATTTTGTGTTCCTTACATATATGCCCTTTGAAATACTTCTCATCAAAATTATAACAAATTTTGAGGCGTTGGTATGGCATCAGTTCTTCCTTAGTCAACTTGTGGACCCATAAGGGCTAAGAGGGTGAAGGGGTTATTATAGGTTCCAAAGGCATGTGTATGCAAGGAATAAAAGGGTTTTTTTTGGTCTGTGCATTGGCCAATATTTGTGACTCTCACTAGTACAAAATGGGTAATTAGTGGCTATGTGACCAAAATCGTTAACACGACAAACTTATACTACCAAAGTTGAGAAATTCTAAGTAACACAACTAAAAATGACTAACTTAAATGACCAATTTAGTTCAAAGGATAAAAAATACAACTACATGAATATGAATTAGTAGTATTTATGTCGATGACTTGACATAACCACAAAACTTGCATTCCCTCATGTTTAAGAATATTATGGTCTTCGACATCCTCAAAATTTAATTTTGTTTGTTTGTTTATTTACACCTTCTCCTAGCTAGTTTGGAGAAATGTCACATGCCTACGAAGTGCCATATAAATCCTCAAGTTGCAATTTCCTTTTCTATCCATGTCACATTGTATTAACATAATTCTTTTTTTCTTATCAGTGGAGTCGGTAGCTTGGAAATCCTTTTCTAGATGCCACCCAAGATTGATCTTGTCTACTACCACCATAATCGTTGGAGAAATTGCACGCCCCACAAGCACAACTCTTGGGTAAGGGAAGAATTCAAACCTAGGTTGAGTCGTGCTTAGTTGGACACCTTATGGTACGGGACGACTATTGTTTGGCCAAACCCTTGTGGGCATATTAAAATAATTCTTATTCACCTATATTGAAATCCCCTATGGGCTTGAAAACCATAAGCCTATAACAACTTTACATAGCCCTTAATAGGCATACAATATATGTGTGTGTGTGTGTGTGTGTAAAATATATGTCTATAGTAATACAATAATTGTAAAACAGATGTATATAGTAATACAATTAATATATATTACAACTTAATACAATATATATAATAATATATAAGAATTTAATTACTTGATCGAGTCTTAATAGTCATTTAGACATACCATAGTCATTATACAATAATCATAGTCTGTGGCGCGATTTAGAATCCCAATTTCATAGCGACACATATGGAGCCACCATGAAACTTGTAACAACTCAGTTGGCACCAAATGTTTGGCATAGGCAGGAAGGGAGGTTTTTTGGGGTGGGGTTTGAGAGGCAATTTGCTACCATTAGTTTCTTTATGTGTGATTTGGTTGAGGAGAGGTGTTTTTGGGGTCGAGATGGACGAGAAGGGGGGCATTTTGGTAGGGGTATGAGAGGAAATTCGTGAAAAAATAGTTTATTTCCTATTCCATTTGGTTGAGGAGAGGGGTTTCTGGGGTTGGTATGGGGGGTTTTGGAGGTTCCATGGAGAGAACAGAAACCCTCAATTGGAAATTCACAATCTAGGATATTTATAACGAATTCCCATTATTTTATTAATACAACTAGGCGTTCATTCTCTTTGGAATTTCTTTTGCGATTCAATAAGCAATTATGGCATTATAGATGGTGTATTTTTTTGACTTTATGCTAATCAATATCATTTTTTATATTAATGTTAGGGATGTAAATGCATGATTCCTTATGTTGTAACCCATAATCTGCATCTTGAGCAATTTGGCTAGGTGGTTCTACTATTATTTCCCCGGACAACTAAATGGAATCTTTAAAATCGAGAAAGAACGAGGAAATTGGAGGTAAGGGATTTTCTTTTTTGACTTGTCTATTTAGTTTCTTAGAAAGGTTTGTATGTAAATTTCATATTGAATGAATGCATGGTATAGTGTTAAGAAATATGAAGTTATTTGCAAGATTTTTTGGACACCATTTTGTTGTTTCCATATGTATGTTTTTATGGGTAGAAAATGCAAAGTATATGACAAAATCGAGCCCTGGCTTTTGTTTTGTTTTAAAAGAAACCTACCCCTCTTGTAAAAACAACCTCTTTACTGAAGCTAGCATTTTCTTCCCTTTTAAATACTTGTTTCAAACTTATCGCTTCAACAATGTATAAGTATCTTGCATATGAGTAGATTAGACCTTGTATAAGTATCTTGCATTTGAGCAGGTTAGACCCTATATATGTATCTTACATCTGATCAAGTTATACCATGCATAAGTATATTGCATCTAAGTAGGTTAGAATAATGTAAAAGTATATGATATCTTGATACACAATCACGTATGCTGATAGATCCTACCACCTGTGAACAAAGTGTCATCGTGCTATCGTTGAGATGATATTCATATCATGTTTTTGGATCTAGGGCATAAAATGAGTGCCTATTAAATAGTTCTCAATCATATCCCTATGTTCTTATCCACCAATGTGGTGACGAATTTGGACTAGTAGCGACTTGCATCTTGTTATCACTATAACAATTTCTGTGTGAAATCTAATTTACAGGACTTAGCAAGGCGCTAAACTAATATGGAAGTGTGATAAACTGGAGGACAGGGCCAAATATAGTGGGAGGAGGCTTAAGCTAGCAACAATGCGGAGTTGATGGAACCTGGTTGAACATAGATTGCAGGCGCTACAGATCAACGGTCAGGGATCGTTTCGGGCGGAAAACTTGCATGGAGGATAATTCCCAAAAGCGGGTTGAAAATAAAATCGTGGTTTCATCTCAGGACCACGTGGCGCCACTAGGTGCATTTCAGGGTGATGAGCGGGTTGTCGCAAACCGTCCCCCCCCCAAAAAAAAAAATCAAAAAGTATAGAAAGGGGCGCGCTAGTCGTTATTTTATTGTTTTTCAAATTGGTGGAACGTTGGAAGATTGGCACGATTGCCCTATTCAAACTGAAGCTCAACAGTACGCCAAACTCACACATTTTCCACTCATTTACATGTATTTTTCCTCACCACCATGGACCCTGTCATTACGTTAGTTACAGAGCAAGATCCCACGTCGGACGAAGAAACCCTAATTGACAGAGATTCAGATGTGTTCGACACTGAAATAATCATTTCGCCCATCTTCATCTCCAGAGCTAACCTATAAGATAGTGTAAGGAACATGTACCCTTCCTTGAAGCAGTCCAGGCCACCATAGTCCCTGACATTGTCGAGGTCGCAGTCCCTTTTCCAGAATTTATAGGTTGGTGTGCAAAGCAATACTCATAGGAAGAGAAAGTTGTCCTAAATAAGCTAGGGTCTGATGTCCTATGTAGAGTAGATAACCTGTCAATTCGATACGCCCTTGGCATACTAGAGTCTCCCTCCGCAATGTCTGAACCGTTTGAAGAAGAAAAGATAATCACGGTTTACAGGGAATTTCCCTCCGAAGTCAAAAGCCTATTTTTGCAAACGATTGTCAAACCAGAGCATATTTCTGAGAGTCTCTCCCTGCCAATAAGTGTAAATATCATGGTTATTGAAGTCCAATGGGTTTGTTCCATACTCAGTCATATTTTAGGTTTAGATAATGACAAGTATGTGGTTGAGGTCATGTTAGGTTTTCTGTTATCATTCTTCCAGCCAGAGTCCAGTCAGTCAGTTCGCATAAGCTTTGATAGATTCATAGATGATAATATACACAAGCAACTAGTGAATTTTTGGTCACTAAGACATTTCGAATATTACACATACCTACTGAAGACTTTCCTAGAGACAAATAAGAGAGAGTTCCATGAAGCAACATTCATATCAACTGAATGAAAAAGAATCACAATGCTCATATTTATCAACAAGGTCATGTCAAGAGTTTACAGCCTGATTTTCAACACCGGTCTGCCAAGAGTCCTAGATGACATGAGGAGTTATTTGCAACCAAATCCATAAAACAAAGTGGGGGACTAGGTGTTGTTCATGAATTCAATAGTGATATGGGTGTATGGTTTTCATGAATCCCCCTATCTTCTGCCTATATTTCTGACACCCAGAGTCTTTGCCCTCGAATTCACCAAGTAAAGAATTATATTAGAGACAGAGCACTTCCTAAAACAACACACGACATCCAACCTCTAATTCCCTTTCATTATTGGGCCCTTCATTATAAAAACTAGATAATGCTTATCTTAGATCCAGGCCAAGATCAAGGAGTTTGGATTTGCACAACTATAGGGGAGAAGATATGATCCACATCAGATCATATCCAAGAGAAGACCGATAAACAAATAGGCCCCCTATGAGCATGAACATGTTGAGAGATTTGACAAATTGGAAAATATAGATGTTTGTTCTGATATGGAAGCAATATTGCAGCTAACTCAAACACAACAAATGGAGGCAACCCTGCAAAAAACTAAAATACATCGAACTCCTCAGAAGCTGATAGTCAAAGTTCCCAAGATAAGTGTTTACAACAAAAGGAGTAGTTCATAGGCCCTGGGCACCAGTAGTTAGTAGATTGTTCCTAAAAATATGAAGATCACACAATCCCCACAGATAGTGGATCTAGAAGAGGAAGAGCTTAAAGGTCAGGTAAATATGGATATGGTGGAGAGTGGTATCAATAATGTAGAAGTTGGGAAAGGAAGCAAGCTCCAAAGTGAAGGCCACTCAAGAAATTTCAACAACAAAAAGCACTTCTTTGATAAGGCAGCTGGAGCAGCCTATCAATATAAAGAGGATTTGGCAAAGCAATATGATGAGAAGAGAAACTTGGCCATGAATGAAATGAGGGAGTTAATATGTGAAGTAGAAAATATATCTCAGCATAAGTCTTCTCTGTTCACAATGAGAGATGTAGATAAGAAAACATTCAATATAGTAGTTGCAGATGAGGATAAAGTATTTGAAATCAAGATGAAATATGATAACATCAGTTCTCTTGACAAAGTGAAATTCCACAAGAATACCAGTGACATGTTGTATTCATATTACTTGGGTCTAAGCCTAAAGAATTCAAATCTGTCAACTTATGCACTTAAGTTGGAAGGGCAGTTGAGGCAAGAGAAAGCATCCAGCAAAGCTTGGCAAACTCAGGTCAAGAGGCTAGAATCTAAAGGCCCTCAGGGAGTGAAATCCTCCTTAGAAGAAAAAGACAAGCTGATTCAAATCTTGAAGAAAAAACTAAAGATGTCTTCCATAGAGCATCCACAAACAACATAACTGGTTGCTCTAAAACAGGAGGAGGCATTTAGACAAGAGGCATTGAATTACAAGGCCAAGGTATTACAACTGGAACAAGAAAAAGTGAACTGGTCACATGAGCATACAAAAGTACCAAACATGGTTGTAACTGTACCTTCTACTGCAGAAGTTGGGCCAAGAACTAAAGGACTTGTCCAGGCTATGTCCCAAGTCATCCTGAAGGTGGGAGAGATCAAAGGTCTAAAGAGATATATAGATAAGTTGCAGCAAGAAATGAAAACAAAGGATGAAAGGATGGCTCAGTTCCAGAAGGAGAATCAAGCTTTGCAGGAAAGAGTAAACAAGCTTAAGACAAGGTTGAGAGGCAAAAGACTTTTGCAGGGAGCCAAACACATCATCTGGGATTCTATTACTGAAGCTTCCAAGTTTAGGGTGTACTTTAACTTTATCGATGACAAAGATAGCATGGCCATCACAACCAGAAGCAGATGCACTATTGTAAATGAGACCTTGGCTAAGAAACCACCAGAGTGGGCCCAAAATGCTATAAACCTGCTGAATTCCATCCCCACTACAAAACTTCAGACCATTGGGGTCAAAGATAGGACTACATTGATCATTTGGGCCACAAGGGTTATTGACAAGCATAACATGCTTAAATCATTCCAAACCAAGGCCATATAGATGGAGCAGAGTATACAGGAATTCAAGGATATGTTTGAAGAGTTGTTCATCAAAGGCCTCCCACCATTTTGGGATAGAAAAGGGAAATTATATGATTGGGAGGAATACAACTCTTGCCTCGCCCAATGCAGAATGGATCACTCCAAGTTTGAAATCCTGGAGGAAAACTTGAAAGGAGCCACCCTGGTAGAATATTTGATCACAGATTTTGAGATCTTGAATCAGTTCAAGACAATCAAGATCGGACTACCAATCATGACGTATGCCTCTTGCATTGACCTAAAGATCCTAGTCAAGGAAATGATGGGCTACGATATCCCTTCTGACTTGCAGTGGAAAGAAGTAGTGTGGCTAGGAAAAACAAAGTGTAGTCTGAAATTATTTTATTTTCTTTGCTCTATGCTCATAATTTAGCAAATATTGAGAAATTTACTTGTCTCGTTCATCCTTCTCTTCCATTAACATACATTCCCAAGAAGATGAGAGATGTAGAATTTAGTGCAACACCCCACATTGTATATTTTGAACTGAAGATCTTCAACGTTTTTAATGGTGCTTTATTAATCTCTATGTCTGTTTATTTATTGTATATTTTGAACTGAAGATCTTCACAAATGATTTACATGATAAGATGTTTTGTTTGGGCAGAGAGCAGGTAGGATATGGGCAGGTCACAAAGAAAGCTCAAGAACAACGAAAGCTCAAGAATAGTGAAGCCTTTGACAATATAGATCAACCTTCCTCATGTGGATGCTGGGATGATTGATACATATCCTTTGCTCAAAGATAATATTCCAAGGGTTTTAAAAACATGATACCTAGACATAATCATGAGAAAAATCGAAAAACCTAGTATATTAATTAATTGGTCGTTACAAGTTGTTGCATTAAATGTCTACTAAGAATTTTATCTTAGACAATCAGTAAGTTAATAAGTAGATTTACAAGTTATTTTTAATTTTCTAATTCATCGCTAGATAAATTATTACCTAGTGATTTCCTTGTTGAAAATAATTGCAGTTCACTGAATAATTTACACTCGCTGAAATAATTCACTGAAACAAATAACATAAACAAAATAAAATTATAGAGTATATTATATTAATTCAAGGAATTGAATTCTAAAATTATAGAGTATTATTATATTAATATCAATGGTAATTATGTTAATCATAAACTTGTGTGAAATCTAATCTTATGACTAAGGTTAAAGTTGATGTTATAAGAATCCCTTACATTAATTGAGTTTTAAAATTATGGAGTATATTATTTTAATATTAATAGTAATTATGATGAATCACAAACTTGTGTGAAATTTGATCTTATGACTAAGGTTAAAGTTGATGGTATATGAATCCCTTGTAAGTTCTTTATCTATTTTAAATCATAAATTTAACTTTAATCTTAGTGGTTGAAGTCAAGTTGGTATTTAAAATAAAATGTAAAAAAATAAATATATTTAAGTTAACCTTTTTTGAAAAGGTTTCCCCAGAAATAGCAGTTACCTTGCTATTCAATTACAACATACTCATTTTGAGCTTTATTTATGTTATTATGAGAATTGAATGCAGGTGGGGAGGATAACAATCATTCCTCACAACCATCCAAGCTACACTCAATTGACATATTTCCCACTCCAAAGGCTTTGATGAGACATTCTATTGTGCAAACCATAATTTCGAATGAATTAACCAACCATTTTATATTATTAACAAAGAGGAGTGAATCAAAAAAATGAGGTGAAATAACAAAGAGGTTTGATAAAAATATGAAACAAACATTAAGGAGGAAGAGAATCTCCTTCCTCATGGGAGCGAACAAACAAGAGATTGTTTTGGGAGGAAAGCTTGAAAAAATAGATGATAAAAGAGAAAGAAACCCTATTTTAAGGAGGGGAAGGATGGAAAAGTGGAAAACATTGCAACCAAGATAAAGAGAAAGGGGAAAAAGTTACTTTTAGTGTTTAAAAAAATATATAAATGGGTTTAAATGATTAAAGAGAATTTGGATGCACTTAATTTAGGTGAAAGGAATAAGCCCCCGTAAACTAGGAGGCAAATTAACTTAAGAAGACAACCAAATGATTCAAAATGAAAAATTCTATTAAAAAAACAGAAATTATTTTGTACCAAAAAATTATAGCTAAGATATGGTGACTAGCCTTAGTAGGTGTGGATTTACCACTTAGTTTTTCAAGAAAACTAGGAAAACAACTTGGTTTATGTTACTATAAATATAGGAGTAAAGTTATGTATATTTGAAATAGTGTTTTGTTTTTATAAATATATGAGTAAAGTTATATATTTGAAATAGTGTTTTGGTTTAAGTATTATTGTGTATAAACAAAGCAATGTTCAATAAATACACAAAGTGGTTTATTTCCTTTTCACTTTTGTTTTTTTAAGACTATCTTAATTAAACAAAAAACTTAAAATTACAAAATAATAACAATTAAAATGAAATATTATGCTTTCCCACTCAAATATAAAATAAGAAAAAAAATAATTAGTAATTTATTTATTATATGGTTAAGAGAAAAATATCTAATTAATTTTCAAAGTGGGCTACACAATCTTTACTTTCATATATCCTACAACATTACTAGGAATGAAACATAGAAATACAAACAAGAAGAATCTAATAATAATAATTAGACCAACAAAAAAGAATGAGGTTAGACTTCCCTATATTCTTTAAATTTACTCTCCACTTGTTAAAAGAAAAAAATATCTCAATATTCACCACAAGAATGTGAATGCAAAACAATGATAATAAATATGGAAAAAAACAATATAAATATTCAATATTAAGAAAAATGATAAATACCTAATGCTTGAAGAGGATGGATGTCCCTTCTACTTCACAAGTTGTTAAAGTTCTCCTTTAGGAAATCATTCAAAAGGGATTCTTGACCAAAGTTGAAAGTAAGAGATTCACAAATGCTTTGAGATGCAATCACACTATCTTGAAAAACTTAAGATAAAATCCAAGTTCAAGTAAATACGACAAGATAAACATGAAAAATAACTTTAATAAATATTAGATATAGAAAATGCAGAGGTAATCATATAAAATGATTACTTAAATACACAAATTTTCCATTATACCACTTGGAAGTTAAAATTATTGACCAATAAATCAAAAAAATTAGTTAAATACTTGTTGACCAATAAATCAAAAGAATTTCCCCGGATGGGGTGCCACGCAGAGTAGGAAGGCTACATGGAGCAGCGCCAGGAGGGGCCATTAATGGTGGCCACCCGCCCCCATCTCCTTGCCATTTATGATGGGTACAAACCCAAGCGGCCTTCACCATACGATGAGGCCTCTCACTCACGCGAGGAGAACGACCGACCAGAGCATTAAGACCATAGCCTTAATGGACATAGTTATCATTTTCGCCCTTATCAGCAGCCTCAGAGGCTTTGGGATGATTCTGAAGGTTGTAGAGCCGAACAGAGACAACCTTGCAGTGGACACTCCGGAAATATCTCTATTTCTAAGCATGCCACAAGCAAGGGGGCGTCCTCGCAGAGGCGCAGGGTGGTACGCGACCGACTTGCGAAGGAAAAGGCAAAATAAATTTGAGAGAGCACTGACTCTAGCTAAGAGAAGGAGACCCAGGAAGTCCAGAGGAATAGGGACGCCTCCCATGGCATATGTCGAGGAGATTCCTCCTGAGGAATCCATCCAGAATTACTCAAAGAGCCTCCTTTTCATGGTTTCGGACAATTGGGATCCCCCCGCTTGTTTCGGAGCTGAAGCCATGACCCCTATACCAAGAGCCGAACACGGTCCCAATGGCACTCCAGATGAGGAATTCACACCTTGCTTTGCAGAGGAAGAGACACAGAGAGACATCGAAGGAAACATCCGTGAACCTCCTGATGAAACGAGACAGTAGAGTGGGCAGCGAGAGCACCAGGAGGAGGCTAATGCATGGATGGAAGCCCCCCCCTCTTCCATTCTGCAGAATTCGCAGGACTAGCCACCACTTCTTCACCCAGAGCACCTGAATTTAATCTTCGATGTACGCAACATGGTGGACGACCAAATTTTTAGAGCCATCCGCATCAATCAATGCCTAGATATGTTGTATGCCACCTACTCCAGCGCCACCCCAAGGCGCCAATGCCCCACCTGTGCGCAGGTCTACGCTATCCCAGTTAGAAGTGGAAAGAAGAAGGATGACCATGAGGACACCGGCTAAGAGGTTTTCCTATTTGTTTACTGTTAGAAAATCTTTTCTTTTTGATGCAAAACAGAGCTGCAGCTCTTCTAGCCTATAACAATGGTAGCGGTAGTATAGTAATGAACAAACTAATACTAAGGTTGACCATGCATCTTGGTTTCCTTCGGGCAGGGTGGCAGACTAACACTTTGAGTTTGGAAGCTAGCATGGAATGGCTAGCTGTCTCGGTTTCCTTAACAGTCGGGACATCTGGCACTTCAATAGAACTCTGTAATTTTGCAATATCAATATAATAGGACCTGCCTTTTTATTTAAACAAAAAAATAAATCAAAAGAATTTGGTCACCCTCTTTCCATAATTTTGCAAATGTATTTCCCTCAATCTATGAGAATTAGGAGAATTCCATAGGTATTGGGAAAATGGGGTTTTAGAGATATGGAATCAATAGTGTATCTTATTGATAACTTTGTAGAAAGGTTTAATTAGTAAGTAAAATGCAAGGCACAAAAGATATAATAAAATATGAGCAAGGGAAACCAATTTGTTGAATCAAAAGTGTGTAAAATCCAAGAAAGAGTGGTTTGCATAAACCCCAAAAATGATCTCTGATAATTTGAAAGCACAAGAAAGCACAAATTAGGGTAAAAAGCAAGTCAATGAAACCTAAAATTTCACCGAAGTGCTCAAAAGGAGTGAAAAAGTGGTCAGAAGTGATTGGCCATGGAAAGGAAAAGTTTAATTAAGTAAATTGAGTGATTCCTATCCATGAATCTAAATAGTAATTAACAGGTGCAACACTAATAAGGTTGAGCATACCAAAATCATCAACTTGGACTAGGGTAAGTGGTTCAAAGAAGAAATTTAGAGATTATGAATAAGTGTGTTCAAATCATTATGTGATCACAAGGAAGTAGCTTTGTACATAGAAGTTATGGAGCAAAAATAATATGCGCACACCAAAATGATCAACTTGGATTAGGTCAGGTGGTTCAAAGAAGACATTTAGAGCTTATGAATAAATCTGGTCAAATCATAATGATCATAGGAAAGTAACTTTGTACATAGAAATTATGGAGTGAAAATCATATACACTACATGATCTAGGTGGCCATCCAAGGCCATCCAAGAGTGTGATTGCTATCTTCATTTTGTTCTCATAATCTCGATCACTTCAAGTATTACACATTTTTTTTTTTCATGTTGAGATTGTTAGAAGGTTGGTAATATAAGTAGGAGCAATCATGCACTTATAATACTAAGACTTGTCTAAACAATCATTCCATGTTGTTTTTCGACAATATGAATTCTAAGAATAACTTACAGATAACAACTAAAGCCACTAAATATACCATGTGGCTTTGATACTAGTGAACTATAGATATCACGTGGGATCAATTACTAGTGTTTGAGCTTTGATACTAGTGAACTATATATATCACGTGGGATCAATTTCCCTAGGTGCTCTAAACTTAAACATTCAGAGACTTGTTAATTTGTGTGAATTTCATAGAAATAGTAGCGTGATAGAGGTGTGACCATTATGAAACTATGGTAGTAGTTCAAGGGATAGTGTGAAGATTAATTAGTTTCACAAAGTTTGCACAAACAAACAAATCAAACAAAAACCATTGAATGCATAAACGTAAGCATGCTAGTCAGTGGTGATTTGTAATGTTACATGGATGTTCATTTAGATACAATTTTCTATGGATACTATTCATAAATATGGAGAAACATTCTTACATTTCATTTTTATCATTTTGACTAATAAATATTTGTTTGACAAATGCTTAAAAGTGAAAATCATACTTACTATCATTTGTGCTCATCATATTTAGCATTCATATATTATTTTTACAGTTGTATGGAAGCTGGTAGTGTACAATTGTATGTGGTTGTGCTATTATTATAGCTATATAATCATATATTATTTTTACAGTTGAATATAATTCAATGTGTTACCTCAGTTGGTATTTTGTTTGTTGGCACGTTAATCATACACAAACCCATGATGTAGATTTCTTTTTCGATGGATAAGCCGTATGTAGAGGATAGCCCAGTTAAGTGCATGAATAGATCTAAAGATAAATCTCAAAATAGATCTACACTATCAACAAGAATAATCCAAACCATTCACCAAATACTGAAGACAAGAAATAGATAAAACCCTTGAGGTAGGGTAACACCATATAGTAATCCTTGACGAAGGATAACACTCCTCAAGCAATGCTTGATACATTTACCATATTCTTCACTCTCTTTCATTACATTGCTTACTCTTCTTTATATAGCTCTCTCTATCTCCTAGGAACTTTCTAGAGAGCCTTGTCACATTTATTACAGCTAACTACCATAGTGGGCCTTTATTAATATAGTGGACCTAGTCCACCTTACACTGAATGACCACATTCTCATATATTAAATACATAACCACATTCCCATTGGGTACCTCCCTAGGCACCCCATATTACCTCCCTAGGTATACTACAAAGCTCCCTCAAAGAGGAAAGTGAACAGGAGAGGATCCCTTCCATAATAGGATCCATTGTATGGTGTTTCCCTACCCTAAGGGTTGGATAATAATAAATGAGATTTTGCATATTGTTCTTGTATATATGTTGTGGTTATTTTGTATCCAGTCTTTGGTACTTAACAACAAATCATAACCTTCTAGATGCTCTCCTAAAGAGGTCTCAAGAACAATGAAACATTTCTCCTAGAAGATTTGAAAGACATGCAAAAACAAACTCACATTATATAGATGTCATGCTTGTTAAGGTGTGTACACTTATGCGATGTCCCTCTCTTTCCATGCATATGACACTCTGTGTACCTATAGCTTCAAGTGATGTCGTGGTACTCTTTTCTTTCCATGTCTCATAGTACCCAATTGTTTTGGACTTTAATTAATTAATGGAAATGAATGGGCTTGGAAAAAGGTTGCATTGAAAATGAAGGTGTAGCACACCCTCTACAAAGGAACCCATAAATGAGATAATATGAACCCTTGTATGTCATGAACTCCATGCCCAAAAGTCTTACCCCCCATTTACTTCATACTCTTTACATGACTTAGAGAGGGTCCACCCTGGAAAACACTCCTTAACTTGGGGAATGATTCACCCAATAGGTTACCATGACGACCCTCCCATATGTGAACTCGGAAAGTTGCATAAGGTCTTTGATCATTTGTTTATTTTGAGAGGGGGGATTTGATGCACATGTTTGAGTGGTTCTTTTATTATATATGTCTTACTTTACATAATGCTTGTGACTTGTGAGCCTTTGGAGGGCGGATTTGATTGTCTTTGTAGGGCCTTGACATGTGGAAGACATTTCATGAAGGCACAAGGTCACTTGGACCTTCACTTGGGGCATGGAGTTCACATGATGGATGTTGCGTCCCCTCTCCTTGGACGGCCGTATGATAGACATTTCCTTTGGAGGTATGGGAGGACACCTTGGATAAGCAGAGGTAGCCCCCATTTTCCCAACGTCACTTTTGAGGGCATGATGTCACACTTGGGGCTAGGGTTTTAGTGATGGTGGTGATGATTGACCATGACTTGGCATGTTGTAATGGAGGAAGACCCTCACACCATGGATACTAGGCCTTTGGAGGCCCAACAAGTTCCTCAATGACTCACCAAAAATGTCAAAACGTCACCCCTTTAGGGCATGACATCATCATCTAGGGCTTTTGCTTTTTGTTATTTTCAATTTAAATTTTTAAAGGGGAAATTAGAGGAGGTCGGCCTCCCTAATTGTGTTTTACCCTAAATATAAGTGGACAAACTTTGTGTAGATGACCTTGTATAAATAAAGGTCATTTCATTTCATTTCATTTTATCATAACAATCTCACTTGAGAATTACATACTCTATGGCTGAAATTTTCACCCCTCTTCGACAAATCAAACATCTCTCTCTTTGATGCTATTTGGATGCTAAAAACTTGTCATGTGGAGTTAATGTGGTGCACTATCTCTTGGATTCTTGTCTTTTTCTATGGTGATGGAATATACTTGGTAGATAAGGATTTATCTTGCATATCTCTTGGAATTGGTAAGGAATTTATGCATATTGTTATTTTTTTTTTCTTGTCTCATGGTTGATCTTGCATAAAACCTTAGAGGAGTATAAGGGCATACACCCTCCACCAAGTATATCATTATTGTTGAGTGGATAAGATATTGCAAAGGTTGCTAGGAGGAGTAAAAGGGCTTACAAACTCATAGATTTACCTTGTTGGATTTACTTGCTCTAGGGAGTGAAAGGGCTTACACCCCTACATAAGTAGTAGATATAACCTTACACAAGAAGACTCCATAACCCATTGACAAAGAAATAATATTAATTTGCATTGGAGAAATAAAAGCATTGCATCGGTACACATGAAAATGAGAGATTTTGTATTTGTTCAAGTTGGAAAGTTTTCTTAGTGTCATAAGCTTGCTTGTGCCCTAAGGGTGTCTAGCTTAGCCTATTAACTCTCTTGCTGCAATTAACCTAATGCTATAACCATTAGTGTTGCTTCAAACCTCTTTATTTTTTCATCATTTACTCATTAATCTACCATTGAAATTTTCTTACAAGCTGCCATATTAAATCTACTTGTCATTGGCTATCTTATGGGTGGATTGTTTATTGATTTTAGTGGAAAGATATTGTTTTTGTAGCAATTGTTTGCTACAGACATAAGGGTGTCTTAATAATTTTTTGATAAATTCATTTAGCAACCCCTTTTTACCATCAAATCTTTTTTCTTAAGTATTGGAAAATTATCTACATGTTTAATATTTGATCATCCAATAAATATTTGATGCTTTTGATGGTTAATTATGCAGTTAACACCTCTTTCCATTGTTGGTATATATATTTGTTTACCGTTGCAATATAGGACAACAAGCTTTCCTTGCTTGTCCCCTTGATATAGGTTTGGTTTTATGATCATTTTTTTTGTCTCGGGTAGGTCTAATGTTGTCTTGCAGGTACACAACACTTTAGCAACCTCCTCTCATCAACAAGACTTTTTTCCAAGCCTCTTTCCACTTACAAACTTGAGCTATAGGGGTTTCGTTGGTCATCCTACAAGACTTTTTTGCAAGCCTCTTTCCACTTCCAAACTTGAGCTATAGGGATTTCATTGGTCATCCTACCACTTTCCATATCAACCCCCCTAGGGTAATCGAGATTCCCCCCTTGTGGTGACTTATCATCACTAAAGCGAGGGGATTATCTATCTAAGGTGACAGTGGGTAGCTACTCCCATAGTTGTCTCATTCTTGTGGATTGGGTCGAGCTTTACCCATCCTACAATTTGTGCGATAACAAATCACAAGGATACTTTTGCTCTTATTACCAGGTATACTTTCATCCAAAACCATCTTTACATTAGTACCATGCTATGGTTTCTATTGGTATTAGATGGATGTATAAACAACATTCTTGAATTGTGTGTTTGAAGAAGTGTACATAAATCATTTGAGAAGTTTTAAGGTGCATGGGAAAGATACCCATGTTTGTATGTTAAAGAAATCCCTTCATGGACTAAAGCGGGCTTTATGAGCTTGGTCCTTGAGAATTGATGAGTATATACTAAACTTGGGATTTTCCAAAACTAGTGTTGATATAAATATTTATTATATGTATGATAAATCTAACTTGGTTGTCTTGGTCTTATATGTAAATGATTTGATTCTTGTATGTAGTCAATAGATTCTCATTGCAAGGAGAATTTCTTGAGAGACAGGGCCCACAAATGGTGTTGTATCCCTTGACTATATTCATGTAGATTTGTAGGTTGTTGATATCTTGACGAAATCCATATCAAAGAGGAAGTTTGAATTTTTGAGGGAGAAGATTGGTGTTATAGAAAACAATTTCCTTGCAAATAAGAGTGTTAGATTTTGGTTTCTTCCAAATTTCTTTCACCTATCTAGGGAAGGGCTTGTGGTCCCCCAGCCCCTTTGTTGTATTTTGGTTGACTTGCATTTGGAGAGCTTAGTGCATGTATCCTTACCTTTGTATTAGTGCTAGGGAGGAACAATTCTTTATGTGGTAGTTGGCTCACATGTGGTGGTTTGACATCTTCTAGAAAGGTGCACTTTTTGAGTAGGATCAGTGCTTGGGACACATGGAGTGACCACCTTGAAAGAGGGTGTTATGCACTTAGAGGTTGGTCATAGAGCCATAGGAGCATTTGATCCACCTTGTACATATGTTGAGGAGGAACACTTAAGCTGAGAATCCTTTGTTGGAGAACGTACCATCTTGCTTAGAGGATAAATTGACATGTAGACACCTAGACTTGGAAGGCACACCACCTTAGGGTTTGTACAACCTTATTGTACCATCCGGTAATCGTTCTTTTTGCAATGTTCTACTTGGGGATTTATTAAAGGATAATGGAAGAACATGTAGTTACTTTTGTAATAAGGACAATGCTTTTGAGATGCGCTAGGGTTCCTTCACTTGTGAGATGCAAGTGAAGAGCATGTGAAGCTTGTGTGATGCAAATGGTTGGGGTTGGACAATTGGTGTGGTGCTAACTTGTCACTAAGCTCATTGGAGAAGCTAATATAGTTTGATGGGATGCCTTATTGAGATTTTATGTAATTTCATAAGTTATTCCTAAGTGTAATTGTATTGGTTATTCCTAAGGGTAATTGTGAAAGGGTTTATTGATAAGTCATGTCTTTTAGGTCTTTTAGAGTATAAATAGAGGTTATATCGAGTCTTTTTGATCACTCATTGAACATAAGTACAAGAGAGTAGTACGCACTTATCTAGGAGGCTATTATTGGTTCGTGTCTGGGTCTCTTTGGTATTGATTTCATGAAAGAGCATTATATGACATTGTACATGTTGGAGGAATCTATACTGAGGAAGGTTTGCAAGGTTTTCTCCCCCTTGAGGGTTTCCCTAAGGATATATCTTGTTGTTTTATGGATATCTATCTTTTGGTGGTGATCCTTTTGCATATTAAATTATATATATCATCTCTCTTGAAAAATCAACATGGTATCAGAGTGGGATCGGGCCTAACTCCCTCATAGGAAGGCCTGGGAAAATAAGAGAGATAACTTGCATTTGGATTCAGTGGGATTGATCTGAACAATGAGAGAGATGTGAGCAATGAAGGAATTGGTGTCATGAGTAGTGGCACCTGCTGCTACAAAGTTGGCTCCATGCCCGAAATCTGAAGCCACTGACTGTAAATATGGACTTAGAAACGAAAATCCCATCATCGTATATTCAAAGTACAAGGAGTTTTATGCCATAATTCAAGCCCTGAAGAAGTGGAGACACTTCCTTGTCCCCTAGGAATTTGTCTTATACAACGATAACCAAGCCTGACAATTCATAACCAAGCAGTAAAAATTGAATAAGAGGCATGCAAAGTGGATTGAATTTATGCAGAATTTTACTTTTTTCATAAAACATATTGTTGGGAATGCTAACAAAGTTGTTGATGCATTGAGCATGAGATGTTTGATTCTGCAGGAGTTTTAGGTGAAGACCTCGGGATTTTAACACCTTAAGGATATGTATTATGATGATGCAGATTTCAAGGAAGCATATGAAGCATGTGCAAATCATGTGTTGAGAGATAGGAGCCAGTGGGCATAATACATGATTCAAGAGGGATTGTTGTTCAAGGAAAATCGATTCTGCATACAAAAATTCTCAATGAGGGACAACCTTTTGAAGGAAAAGCATAGTGGGGGATTGGATGGACATTTCGGCCATGATAAAACATTTGCACAATTCAACAGTTCATACTATTGGCCAGGTGTTGACACTCGAAACTGAAGTGGGTTGCAACAAATCAATCCCGAGGCAACCTCGAACCACTTTGGATTGGAAGGTTGCCCTCCCCCAACCCGAGAGGGATCTCTCGAAAAATGTCACAAAATAAATTGAAGTAAGCGTGAAAATGGTGGGCAGATTTATGGGTGAATGATGGTCTTGGATTTTTGGAGTTTGGGGGTTAAACCAGAGAAAAGGTCCATTGGGCATGGAGTCAAATGAAAACCGAGAAAAAAAGAGACAATAGCAGAGATCAAATAACTTGCGGAAAGTGAGGCAAAGTAAGTCTTTCTTTCAGCGCTTTGATAAATCATGATGCGGTAGCGGAAAGAAAAAGGAAAGGCCGATGTAGCAAAGGATATATGCAGCATTCTGAAAGTGTAGGTTGGTCTTACACCCGCTGATAGTTGGTGCAGAGGAAAGACATCAAACAATTACAGAAAACCCAAATCCATTTGTTATAGTAGTGGTCGTACTAAAGTATAATGAAGCCCATCGGTTAGAAGAAAACAAAATGTAATGCAGTCGTGATGGATTAAGGAAGACATAAAGATATGGTAAAGACAATATCAACTATGAGTAAGGAACATACATAATGAAATCCAAACAAATTTAACACAGCTGAAAAGAAGAAGAACATGCTGAAAGAAATCGACCGTGATGAATCTCACAGTCGCAAGAAAAAATCATCTTTATTACTTCAATCTGGTTTACAAAAACTCATTCATTACAATGAAACCCTCTTTGAAAGAGGTTTCCCCCAGTGCTGCGCTCATGCGCCCCCCCTCTTCTTTGTTACATCATCAGTCTTTTAAAAAGAAAAATAAAACTTTTTATGTTCTGGGAATTTGAAACAGTTCGTCTTCATGGCATCTTGCAACTGCCAGGCGCATCTGCCAGTACTTTGAACCATTACTGACTTAGGGCATCTTGTAAACGCCTTTGGCTAGGTGTGCATAATCTGGGCGATACACTTGACAGAATCATTTTAGACTGCAGATATCTGTCGTCCTCCAACAACGCCTCATTTCCCTTTAACCTCATCTTCTACTCCAACCATAGCTGCTTCAACACGATGTGGATGTGAAACAAGAGCAGATTCTACCTCTGTTGTACCAATACGATGCACACTGACATTGATAACATCCTCCACTTGTCCAGTTAACCAGTAGTAACCATCCTTGTCTTTGTTGCACCCATCACCACTGAAGTAATAACCTTTAAAGGGTTTAAAGTAGGTTGTTTCATATCTGTCATGGTCACCAAAAAGTGTTCTGAAAGAACCAGGCCATGAATTCTTTATGCACAAAGATCCACTGCATTCTCCTGTTGGTTTTACTTGCTGATCTTACAGGACTGATGTTTATAATAGAATGTGTGTTGGGTCGATCATCGGAACCTGGATCATACAGTATATTTGAGTGCATTTCTATAGGATTCTGTAGTTCAGAGCTCTTTTTGCTCATGCAGCCTCCGCTTGATTTCGTACTATCATTCCAGGTGATGACGATGTTGTTGGTACCGGAGCCAGTCAGAATTATGAACGGTTTCTCTGCAGGAATCATTACCTTCTCCTTATAAATGTCGAGTTTCACAAGAATTAAGATCAAGTTCGTGTTGTTGGCTGGAACTGCATTGATGGCGTCCTGGACTGTTGTAAAATTGTCGTTGCCCTTCTCCTTGACTACGACTATAACTCTGGCCGCTACATCATTCAGTTTCCAAGACGATCTGCTATTCGATTCCTTGAAATTCTTCTCTCCACGCCTGTAGTGCAGAGCATGGCGTTGAGATATCGTACCGCTAGAGTCGGCAGGCTGTAGAGAAAAGAGATGGAGTGATGCAAGAAACAAACTGATAACGACTACTTTCTTACAGTTAGACATCATGGATCATATAACAACCTCACTAGATCGAGGCAAGATTTGTAAGAAAATTGATAATATTCCACAAAATACGTAGCTAGAGAGGAACTGAAACATTTCATGAGAGACCTATTGATGAATGGCATATATAAGCAAAAGGCCAAGCAGAATTGCGCGAGCGTCGTTTTAGTGTCCTTTCAATTATGGATGCCTCGAAGGAATCGCCAGCCGCTGGAGAGACGATTACAGTGCAAGCCATAGATTTATTTCTTAGGAATAGTTTGACGATTGTGAGCTATCCGCCGAATAGCATGGCCAACAATCTTCTTGTTCAGCCTTGTGTTGTCAAAGAAACGCAACGGTGCCAAGGTCTGGATTTCAACTGCCTGTCTCCATTTAGCTAGACCGATCACCAGTACACAGGAGTTAAAATAACATGACCTCCAGCGTTCTAAGGTTTTGGAAAGCTTTTTTTTCGAGTAGAATGCGGCTGTAAAATTAGTGTGACAATAATCCCGAGCGCTCAAAGGGTGATGTTACACCGTTTCGAGACATCGTCTGTTGCAGTTGCACTAACATAGCGTATGCTCCGGTAAAGGGGTAGGTGGATAAAGAGTGCCAGCTGGTGGCGATTGGAGACAAATCCGCTCAGTTCTGTGGGTGACCCTTGCAACTCTCACCAAGGGATTCGTGTAATAAAAAATGTTAAGCGGGAATCGCGATATGGAATTCACCGAGATATCACAATTGTTTCTGACCCATTCTGTCGCTCGAGCCTCGCCAGGAACTCCGTCGTGCCTCAGACTGTAGCCAACAGTCACACTACCGTTTTCATTTTCACCGATATTATTAATGTCGATGCCTCCAGGAGGAATCTTTGGCGCTGCCAAACGACGGATCCTGCGGGATTTCTTCTATGCGAGAACATTCTCGATACCCTATTGTTACTCAACTGGCGCGGAGAGATCCTACATCTTCAACAGTAGGTTCCAGTTCTTCCATTCATTATCCTGAACCGTGATGGCCTCCCACCTCGTAACCTCTTTTTTGAACTGATTTGCAGAAGCGCGAAATCTGTTGCCTTGACTCAAGATGGTAGGGTTTGCACTTTCACCGATGGCATAATCTTCCCACTGAGTCTAGTCATTGTTCGCTATATGGAAGTGTCAGTATCGACACCTTGACATTCTTTTGTTGGGACCTTTGCCAAAATAGTTAAATGAAACCGTTACCTTCATGATCACATCGTCAGCGTAGGTGTAATTATCGTTTGTCTCATAATCGTCTCTCCAGGCTCTGATCCAAATGGCTTGGGCGTCTCACCATGGACGCAACAGAATATTCCAAGTAACAACATGCACGCCAAAATACTAATGTGACTGCTCATTTTAGCAGTTATTACTCACTTGGTATTCATAATTCACCAAAACCGCTCGTCATTCCACCTTCTTTGCTTGTTCCACCATGCCTTTTCCCACAAAAACAAAATTAGTAGTCGAAGCTATCTTAGATTTGAACCAAAGCAAGTCATTCTAACCTTGATTATACTGGATTTATGGAGGCATGGATGGAAACACTAATTTATTATATATCTATGATGTCTATCATAAAAATCTTAGTAAGATCTCAACCATTTGTGAACGTTCTGAGCTACTTATAATATGAGAGATATGAGACTAAGAATGGCATTATAGACAACTGATAGAGAACATGCGGAATATTGCCTTCATAGTTGTAGTTCATCAACATCTGTTTGCAGAGGTTGACACATGGTGTCAACTTCTCTCAAATCAACATCTTCTACCACGGCTGGATCCCACTTTGGATTCTGGTCCTTGTCAATGAGTACTGCACGAACACCCTCAACAAAATCATTCCGTGGTGAACTTCTTAGAGCTATGCGATACTCCGCTTTCATGACACCATCTAACTTAGAAAGATCATTTTCATGATCTCCATGTGCAGCTGCTACAGCCGAAAAATGTTTGTGCATCAAACAGGGAGAAAATGGAGCACCTTTTCCCAGTCAATTCAAGGTAGGCACCAAGAGCTCCTTCTCCTGGACTCCTTGCTGCTATGTAAGAAAATCCAACATCAGGAAACAAGCCAATTGCATTTTCTGGCATTGCAAGAAGAGTCCTCTCAGTAATGACTCGGTAACGACCATGACCAGAAAGTCCAATTCCAAAACCCATTGTTACACCATCCATAAAAGAAATGTAGGGCTTTTCATGATGAGCAATTTTACAAATGAGAGTATACTCTGCCGAGAAGACCTTTTGCACAAGATTAGTGTTTTTGTCTTCTTTTATAGCAACAACTACACCTTTTATATCCATACATGCATAAAAAACCTGAGGTGAACTGCCCTCAACAAGAACACACTTGACCTTAGGGTCAGTAGCCCATTCATCCAGACACTTCTTGTATTGAATGTCCATCTCTTGGGCAACACAGTCGATTTTGATATCTGTTACAACATCGGCTCCAACTAGGGATGGAACTTTCTCGTAAAGTGGCAAGGACAGTAGACCAGGTGCCTCCATCCATTGGGCGACCTAGCGTGAAAGCTGCGATTCTGAGTTCTCCTGCCAGTGAAGTCACCATCAGAAACTTTTAATGGAGTCGCCAGAGCATGTGCAACCAATATTTTCCTATGACCGACTACTCAACCAGGCCATAGGACTGTAACAATGTCATTCTCCCAGGGATAGATATCAACTTCAAAAATCCCCGGCAACGGCGCCAAAATGTTGACACTCGAAATTGAAGTGGGTTGCAACAAATCAATCCCAGGGCAACCTCGAACCACTTTGGATTGGAAGGCTGCCCTCCCCCAACCCGAGAGGGATCTCTCGAAAAATGTCACAAAATAAATTGAAGTAAGCGTGAAAATGGTGGGCAGATTTATGAGTGAATGATGGTCTTGGATTTTTGGAGTTTGGGGGTTAAACCAGAGAAAAGGTCCATTGGGCATGGAGTCAAATGAAAACCAAGAAAAAAAGAGACAATAGAAGAGATCAAATAACTTGCGGAAAGTTAGGAAAAGTAAGTCTATCTTTCAGCGCTTTGATAAATCATGATGCGGTAGCGGAAAGAAAAAGGAAAGGTCGATGTAGCAAAGGATATATGCAGCATTATGAAAGTGTAGGCTGGTCTTACACCTGCTGATAACTGGTGCAGAGGAAAGACATCAAACAATTAAATAAAACCCAAATCCATTCGTTATAGTAGTGGTCGTACTAAAGTATAACGAAGCCCATCGGTTAGAAGAAAACAAAATGTAATGCAGTCGTGATGGATTAAGGAAGACATAAAGATATGGTAAAGACAATATCAACTGTGAGTAAGGAACATACATAATGAAATCCAAACAAATTTAACACAGCTGAAAAGAAGAAGAACATGCCGAAAGAAATCGACCGTGATGAATCTCATAGTCGCAAGAAAAAATCGTCTTTATTACTTCATTCTGGTTTACAAAAACTCAGTCATTACAATGAAACCCTCTTTGAAAGAGGTTTCCCCCAGTGCTGCGCTCATGCGCCCCCCCTCTTCTTTGTTACATCATCAGTCTTTTAAAAAGAAAAATAAAACTTTTTATGTTCTGGGAATTTGAAACGGTTCGTCTTCATGGCATCCTGCAACTGCCAGGCGCATCTGCCAACACTTTGAACCGTTACTGACTTAGGGCAGCTTGTAAACGCCTTTGGCTAGGTGTGCATAATCTGGGAGATACACTTGACAGAATCATTTTAGACTGAATATATCTGTCGTCCTCCGGCAATGCCTCCTTTCCCTTTAACCTCATCTTCTACTCCAACCACATCGGCTTCATCACGATGTGGATGTGAAACAAGAGCAGATTCTACCTCTGCTGTACCAAGACGACGCACACTGACATTGATAACATCCTCCACTCGTCCAGTTAACCAGTAGTAACCGTCCTTGTCTCTGTTTCACCCATCACCACTGAAGTAATAACCTTTAAAGGGTTTAAAGTAGGTTGTTGGCACCGGAGCCACTCAGAATTATGAACGGTTTCTCTACAGGAATCATTACCTTCTCCTTATAAATGTCGGGTTTCACAAGAATTAAGATCAAGTTCGTATTGTTGGCTGGAACTGCATTGATGGCGTCCTGGACTGTTGTAAAATTTCCATTGCCCTTCTCCATGACTACGACTATAACTCTGGCCTCTACATCGTTCAGTTTCCGAGACGATCTGCTATTCGATTCCTTGAAATTATTCTCTCCACGCCTGTAGTGCAGAGCATGGCGTTGAGATATCGTACCGCTAGAGTCGACAGGCTGTAGAGAAAAGAGATGGAGTGATGCAAGAAACAAACCGATAACGACTACTTTCTTACAGTTAGACATCATGGATCATATAACAACCTCACCAGATCGAGGCAAGATTTGTAATAAAATTGATAATATTCCACAAAATACGTAGCTAGAGAGGAACTGAAACATTTCATGAGAGACCTATTGATGAATGGAATATATAAGAAGAAGGCCAAGCAGAATCGTGCGAGCGTCGTTTTAGTGTCCTTTCAATTACGGATGCCCCGAAGGAATCGCCAGCCGCTGGAGAGACGATTACAGTGCCAGCCATAGATTGCTTTCTCAGGAATAGTTTGACGATTGTGAGCTATCCGCCGAATAGCGTGGCCAACAATCTTCTTGTTCAGCCTTGTGTTGTCAAAGAAACGCAACGGTGCCAAGGTCTGGATGTCAACTGCCTGTCTCCATTTAGCTAGACCGATCACCAGTACACCGGAGTTAAAATAACACGACCTCCAGCGTTCTAAGGTTTTGGAAAGCTTTTTGTTCGAGCAGAATGCGGCTGTAAAATTAGTGTGACAATAATCCTGAGCGCTCAAAGGGTGATGTTACACCGTTTCGAGACATCGTCTGTTGCAGTTGCACTAACATAGTGTATGCTCTAGTAAAGGGGTAGGTGGATAAAGAGTGCCAGCTGGTGGTGATTGGAGACAAATCCGCTGAGTTCTGTGGGTGACCCTTGCAACTCTCAACAAGGGATTCGTGTAATAAAAAATGTTAAGCGGGAATCGCGATATGGAATTCACCGAGATATCGCAACTGTTTCTGACCCATTCTGTCGCTCGAGCCTCGCCGGGAACTCCGTCGCGCCTCAGACTGTAGCCAACGGTCACACTACCGTTTTCATTTTCACCGATATTATTAATGTCGATGCCTCCAGGAGGAATATTTGGCGCTGCCAAATGACGGATCCTGCGGGATTTCTTCTATGCGAGAACATTCTCGATACCCTATTGTTACTCAACTGGCACGGAGAGATCCTGCATCTTCAACAGTAGGTTCTAGTTCTTCCATTCATTATCCTGAACCATGATGGCCTCCCGCCTCGTAACCTCTTTTTGAACTGATTTGTAGAAGCGCGGAATTTGATGCCTTGACTCAAGATGGTAGGGTTTGCACTTTCACCGATGGCATAATCTTCCCACTGAGTGTAGTCATTGTTCGCTATATGTAAGTGTCTGTATCGACACCTTGACATTCTTTCATTGAGACCTTTGCCAAAATAGTTAAATGCAACCGTTACCTTCATGATCACATCGTCAACGTAGGTGTAATTATTGTTTGTCTCATAATCGTCTCTCCAGGATATGATCCAAATGGCTTGGACGTCTCACCATGGATGCAACAGAATATTCCAAGTAACAACATGCAAGCCAAAATACTAATGTGACTGCTCATTTTAGCAGTTATTACTCACTTGGTATTCATAATTCACCAAAACCGCTCGTCATTCCACCTTCTTTGCTTGTTCCACCACGCCTTTTCCCACAAAAACAAAATTAGCAGTCGAAGCTATCTTAGATTTGAACCAAAGCAAGTCATTCTAACCTTGATTATACTGGATTTATGGAGGCATGGATGGAAACACTGATTTATTATATATCTATGATGTCTATCATAAAAATCTTAGTAAGATCTCGACCATTTGTGAATGTTCTGAGCTACTTATAATATGAGGAGATATGAGACTAAGAATGGAATTACAGACAACTGATAGAGAACATGTGGAATATTTCCTTCATAGTTGTAGTTCATCAGCATATGTTTGCAAAGGTTGACACATGATGTCAACTTCACTCAAATCAACATCTTCTACCACAGCTGGATCCCACTTTGGATTCTGGTCCTTGTCAATGAGTACTGCACGAACACCCTCAACAAAATCATTCTGTGGTGAACTTCTTAGAGCTATGCGATACTCCGCTTTCATGACACCATCTAACTTAGAAAGATCATTTTCATGATCTCCATGTGCAGCTGCTACAGCTAAAAAATGTTTGTGCGTCAAACAGGGAGAAAATGGAGCACCTTTTCCCAGTCAATGCAAGGTAGGCACCAAGAGCTCCTTCTCCTGGACTCCTTGCTGCTATGTAAGCAAATCCAACATCAGGAAACAAGCCAATTGCATTTTCTGGCATTGCAAGAAGAGTCCTCTCAGTAATGACTCGGTAACGACCATGACCATAAAGTCCAATTCCAAAACCCATTGTTACACCATCCATAAAAGAAATGTAGGGCTTTTCATGATGAGCAATTTTACAAATGAGAGTATACTCTGCCGAGAAGACCTTTTGCACAAGATTAGTGTTTTTGTCTTCTTTTATAGCAGAAACTACACCTTTTATATCCATACCTGCAGAAAAAACCCGAGGTGAACTGCCCTCAACAAGAACACACTTGACCTTAGGGTTAGTAGCCCATTCATCCAGACACTTCTTGTATTGAATGTCCATCTCTTGGGCAACACAGTCGATTTTGATATCTGTTACAACACCAGGTATGAGAGCAGAAGTGATAAAATTTGTGAACAGATGTAGAATCTGCCAACATGAAAAAGGTAAAAGACAAAACACTGGATTGTATCAACCATTGCCAATACCATAGAGGCCTTGAGATGCAATAAGCATGGATTTTGTGTTGGGACTACTAAGGACACAAAGAGGATTCGATTCCATATTTGTGGTGGTGGATAGATTTTCAAAGATGGCACACTTTATCCCATGCCAGAAGACCAGTGATGCAACACATGTTGCAAATATGTTTTTCAAGGAAGTTGTGAGACTTCACGGCCTACCCAGGAGCATTGTCTCGGATAGAGACACAAAATTTGTTGGTCATTTTTGGAGAACACTGTGGAAGAAGTTGGGGACAGATTTTTCCTTCATCTCAACTTATCATCCTCAGACAGATGGACATACTAAGGTGGTAAGCAAAAGTTTGGGGAACTTATTGAGGATTCTGGTCACTGAGCATCATAATCAGTGGGATCCGATTCTGCCACAAGCATAATTTGCATACAATGACTCACCAAATAGAAGCACTGGCAATAACCCATTCCAAATACTATATGGAATGCAACTAAGGGGAGTATCTGAGTTGAGAGACTTGGAACATAGTGACATTAGAAGCATTGGAGCAGAAGATTTTGCTGCAGAAATGTAGTAGCTCCATAGCCCGATCAAAGGACAATTGCAGAACTCTAGCCAAGAGTACAAGCACAGAGTTGATCAACATCGCAGAGAAATGCAATTTGAGGTGGGAGATCGGGATCTGGCACATCTCAGGAAAGAAAAGGTTCCCTAGGGGAACATATAACAAGTTAAAAATGAAGAAGATAGGGCCATGTAAGATTTTTAGGAAATTTGATGCAAATGCCTATGAGATTGAGTTGCCAGATGATGTGGGCATATCACCCATATTCAACGTTTCAGACCTGTATCCTTACAGGAAAGATGACACAGAGGGATCAGAAGATCAAGATAAGATTCAGTGGGAGAAACAAATTCCTGTAGTAGAAAAACCATAGATGGAGAAGATCATTGATCAGAGAATTGGCAAGAAGACCAGGAGGAAGACCTATTTTGAATATATGGTCAAGTGGAAGGGACACCCAATAGAAGATGCCAGTTGGGAAAATGAAGCAAGTATCCAGAAGCATGGAAAGTCAGTGCAGGAGCTCATGGACAAGAGTCCGTGAATTTTTGTCCAGGGGGAGTATGATGCAGGAGCATCATCAGCGAGCACACGTGGCAAGAAAGCTCAGCGCTCGGGAATCATTTCGAAATATCAAATGTTGGGAATTACTGCGAGTCTTTTGGGGAGCTGATGAAGAACAAAAGAAGATCAAACACTTGGAGGTGGAATGATCATGAGCGATCAGGGAGTTTCACTCCGAGTCTTGAATGTAACTAAACTTAGGTATCGGTTAGGTTTTCGTTTTCGAGTAGATGAGTAGTTAGGGGGGACCCTAAGGACCCTCTGAGATAAATAGAGGTTTTGTATGCGCAAATGAGGCAGCTACAAGTTAGTAGGAATGTTCTGAGTTTTTAAGTTATTGGTTTGATATTAGTTGTAGCCATTTACTTTTGAATGAATATGACAGAGGAAAATTGATCCAAATGCATAGTATTGTTACTGTTCACAATTCTCTGTTATTGTGTTTTCATAAATGAATGAATTTCGTTATGAATGGATGAAACTGTGAATGTTAGTATAAGTTTCAATTGTTTCTCTTCTGTTGAGTCAATGCAAGGTGTGCACACTGAACGTGAGGAGTGCGTTGACGGAATCTGTTTTGATTCTGAAGCTCAGAAGAGATAGCACGAAACTTTCCCTTTGCAAGGAGTGCAAAGCGATTGTTGCAAGGCGTGTAGAGTCACTCGCAAGAACCAAGTCTTGCGTAAGAATCTATTGCAAGGAGTGCACAAATACGAAGTTCGGCTAAGCATCAAAGGGATTTCGTAAGATTCAAAGGAGCAGAAGGCGAGAAAGCTCATAAGGATAACACCTTCTAGAAGCGCAGACGAGATCTAAGAAACAGACCCGTGGGAGGAACAAAGGTTGAATCCTTTGAATACCTAGAAATCTTCTAAGTCGGAAGAATTCTTAAAATCAAGAGGAGGAGTGAAAGTGATCGTTGGATTGAGCACGGTGAAGGATCTGGACTGTTGATTTGAGGTGAGCGTAGAGTTGGAAGCACGAAGGGAACTGTTCCCCCAAAATTGCAAAACATGAACTCGTGACTTGCGAGGAAGGGATCAGAACTGTCAGATCATGGAGAGTGTGGATCATTGATCTTGGGCGAGCGGAATTCATGAAGTCAGAAGTCGGAAGGAAGAAGGGTGCTACTCTCCCAAAATTGTGAAATGTGAAGTCCCGATTCATAAGAGAGGATCTGGACCATTAGAGCACGAGAAGCCTCAGACCGTTGATTTGAGGCGAATGAAGTTGGGAGTTCAGACTTCGAGAGAAGGGAGGAGAACTACATCGTGAGTTCACGAAACGTGAAGTTCGTAGCACTCAGAAGACTGGACCCAGGTTATAGCAGGAGGTCACATCGGTGGAAAATAGGGGAAGGAGCCAGCGCTCACTAGACCCCTAATTTTGAGTTCACGAGTTCGGAACTTAGGAATTCGGAAGTTGGAAGTAGGGAGAGTCGGGTGACTCACAAAAGGATACCTGAGGCCAGGAGTTGCGAAGCACCTTTTTTGTGAGGCCTGTGGTCACGGGTAGTGGTCAAGTGGAGGAAGCTTATGCCTTGTTCTTGTTCGCGTGGGTGGGGTTTTAAAAAAGGGACTTGTGGATTTGTTTTAAGGATCCCAACAAGGAATCTAAGAGCTTTTCTAGCTCAATTTTGTGAAGATCCGAGACCGGGAGGTCAACAGACCCTGCTGAGGTAGGGGCACTGCATCACATTCCATGCCTTTCCATGCCATGCATTTCCTTTCCTTTCCTTGCCTTGCCATGTCATGCCTTGCCTTTCCTTACCTTGCCTTGTCATCTCATGCCTTGAATTTCCATGCCATTCCTTTATTTCCATGCCATGTTTTTCCTTTCCATGCCATGCCATGTCATGCCTTGCATTACCTTGCATTGAATTGTCTTGCCTTGGCTTTCCATGCCATGCCATGTCATACCATACCTTGCCTTTCTTTGAATTTCCATGTCTTGCCTTGTCATGTCATGCCTTTCCATGCCATGTCATGCCATGTCTTGCCTTGACTTGCCATGCCTTGCCTTGTATTTCCTTGCCTTGCCATGCCATGCATTGCCTTGCCTTTCCTTACCATGCCATGACATTTGTTGTCTTTCATTGCCTTACCTTACCATGCCATGTTATGCCTTGCCTTGCCTTGTCATGCCATGCCATGCGTTGCCTTGCCATGCCACGCCTTGCCATGCCATGCCTTGCCTTGCCTTGACTTGCCATGCCATGCCTTGCCTTGCCTTGCCATGCCATGCCATGCAATGCCATGCCTTGCCTTGCCTTTCCTTGCCTAACCACAATTAATCTAAAAGGTACTTTCATTATGATGTTCATAAAACTAATTGTTTGTAAAAATATATTCCTTTTCATTGTTATAGAAAATTTATTTTCCTTTGAGTCACCCACAATAAATTTGTCTCTATAATCATAAACACCATTAAATTATTTCCAAATTCAATTAACTTCTAATCATTCATGTATCATACATTTTTTTTTCTTAAAAAAAATAATGCTTGTACTAAATGAACAAGTTTAATACCTAAAAATTACAATCAAAGGATTCATTAAGCATGTAAGTCTACAACTTGTTATCCCATCTATCTTAGATAAAATTACTTGCATGAGAATTTTGATGTCATTACATAAGCTCTCTTTATTCATATATCTTAAGTATCTTCATAGTTGTGAAACATGGATTATCATAATTAATAGGATTTACATAGAAAGTGATGTCACTAAATCAAAGAAATAAAAACTAATATTTCAACTCAATAACTTTTATAACAAGATATAGCATCTAGACCTAGACCTAGATATTGCCTTGCCTTGTCATGTCTAGCATTTCTTAGCCTTGTCATGTCTTGCCTTGGATTGGCTTGCCTTACCTTGAATTTCCTTTCATTGAATTTACATACTTAGACCTAGACATGTACTTGGACATTACCTTGACATGCCTTGACTTGTCATGCCTTGTGTTGCCATGGTCTAAGTCATAGTAATGATGTAGGCATAGATCCTTGTCTAGATGTAGGTCATGGTTTAGGTATAGGTCTAGGTCTATGTCATGGTCATGGTTTAGGTCTAGGTTTATTTCCAACATGTCCCTAAATGACTTGAGGAGGTGATTTGTAACTCGCGAGAAAACTCAAACCGGATCTTATATGGGTGAACCGTCGGTTGTAATGGATCCATGGCACCAGGTTTCAGCTAGTGGGACCCCTCTGTTGTCATTTTGTTTCTCAAAAAAACGTTTGTTGGAGGATCACCGAGACTAGGGTTTTGCTCAATGAGGCATAGTGCAATTTTTGAACAAGAGGTTGATTTTCAAGAACACTGTGTTGGGAGAATATGGGTGGCATGTTCGCATGGGCCTTGGCCAAATAGATGTGTAGGAGCTTATAAAACTCTATTATGTTGCTTGGTTTGGATTTTATGCCCTCGGACCAAATTACCAACATGTCCCTGAATGGATTGAGGAGGCGAGTTACAACTCGTGATAAAACTCAAATCGAGACTCGAATGGATGAATCGTTGGTTGCATTGGATCTGAAGCACTGCGTTTCATCTATTGGGGCCTCTCTGTTGTCATTCTGTTGCCCAAAAAATCATTTGTTGGAGGACCTTTGGAACTAGGGTTTTTCTCAATGAGGCATAGTGCAATTTATGAACAAGAGGTTGATTTTCAAGAACACTGTGTAAGGAAATTATGGGTAGCGTGGTCACATGGGACTTGGAAAAACAATGATTTGGTAGCTTATGGAACTATGTTATGCTGCTCGCTTTGGATTTTATGCCCCTAGACCAGATTGCCAACATGTCCATGTATGGCTTAAGGAGGCAAGTTGCAACTCATGATAAAACTCTAACTGGGAATCAGATGGGCAAACTGTCATTTACATTGGATCTGGGGCACCGAGCTTCAAAAACTAGGGCCCCTTCACTATCATTATGTTTCCTGTAAAAACATTTGTTAGAATATCTACAAAACTAGGGTTTTTCTCAATGAGCCATCGTGTAATTTTTGAACAAGAGGTCGATCTTCAAGAACACCATGCCAGGAATTTGTGGGTAGCATGGTCGCATGGGCCTTGGCCAAATAGACATGTGGTAGCTTACAAAACTCTATTATGCTACTCTATTTGGATTTTATGCCCCCGAACCACATTGCCAACATGTCCCTGAATGGATTGAGGAGGTGAGTTGCAACTCATGATTAAAATCTAATTGGGTCTTAGGTGGATGAACCATTGGTTACATTGGATCCTAGGCACCAAGTTTCAGCTAGTGGGACCCCTCTCTATTATTCTATTTCCCAGAAAAGCGTTTGTTGGAGGATCACCATGAATAGGGTTTTGCTCAATGAGACATAGTGCATTTTTTGAACAAGAGGTCGATTTTCAAGAACACTGTGTTGGGTGATTATGGGTAGCATGGTCGCTTGAGCCTTGACCAAAAAGACGTGCAGGAGCTTACAGAACTTTGTTATGCTTCTCGGTTTGGATTTTATGTCCCCAAACCAAATTTCCAACATGTCCCTGAATGACTTAAGGAGGCGAGTTGAAACTCACAATAAAACTCAAACCAGGACTCATATGGATAAATCATTAGTTGCATTGGATCTGAGGCACCAAGTTTCAACTAGTGGGGCCCCTTCATTGTCATTCCATTTCCCGAAAAGGTGTTTTTGGAGGATAATTGAGACTAGTGTTTTTCTCAGTGTTTATTACATATATTTGACAATTTAATACCTTGTAAGGATAGACATGGCATGACATGGCAAGGCATGGAATGGAAATGCAACGAAATTCATGGCATGACTTGGTATGTCAATGTAAGGCATGACATAACATGACATGGCAAGGAAAGACAAGGCATGGAAAGGAAAGACATGGCATGGCATGGAAAGAAAATGTAAGGCATGGAAGGGAATTACATGGCATGGCATGGAAATTCAAGGCAAGGAAAGGCATGGTGTGGCAAGGAAAGGAAATGAAAGGCAAGGCAAGGAAAGGCATGTCATGGCATGGAAAGGAAAGGAATGGCATGGCAAGGCAAGTCAATGCATGGAAATGCAAGGCAAGGCATGAAATGGAAAGGAAAGGCATAGAATGGCATGGCAAGGCAAGACATGGCAAGGTAAGGCATGGCATGCCAAGGAAAGGCAGGGCATGGTATGACAAGGAAAAGCATGGCATGGAAAGTCAAGTCAAGGCAAGGAAAGACATGGAATGGCAAGGAAAGGCATGGCATGGCATGGCATGTCAAGGCAAGGTATGGCATGGCATGGCATGACAAGGCAAGGAAACACAAGTCATGGCATGGCAAGGAAAGGTATGACATAGCATGGCATGGCGTGGAAAGGAAAGTAAAGACAATTCAAGGCATAACATTCCATGGAAAGGCAAGTTGGCATGGCAAGACAAGGCATGGCATGGAAAGGCAAGGCAAGGCATGGAAAGGAATGACAAGGAAAGGAAAGGCATGGTAAGTCATGTCAAGGAAAGGCATGGAAAGGAATGGCAAGGCATGGTAAGTCATGTCAAGGAAAGGCATGGAAAGGCATGGCAAGGCAAGGCCTAACATGGCATGGCAAGACAAGGCATGACAAGGAAAGGAATAACATGGCATGGAAAGACAATGCAATGCATGGCATGGCATGGCAAGGCAAGGCATGTCATGGCATGTCATGACAATGCAAAGCATGTCATGGCATGACATGGCAAGGCAAAGCATGGCATGGAAAGGAAAGGAAAGGCAAGGCAAGACATGTAAATTCAAGGAAATGCAAGGCAAGGTAAGGAAATGCAAGGCAAGGAAATGAAATGGAAGGAAATTTAAGGCATGGCATGGCATGGAAAGGCAAGGCATGACATGGTAAGGCCAAGAAAGGCATGGCAAGGAAAGACAAGGCATGACATGGGAAGGAAAGGCATGGTATGACATGCAAAGGCAAGGCATGGCATAGCAAGGAAAGGCATGGCATGGAAAGTCAAGGCATGGCATGGCATGGTAAGTAAAGGAAAGGCATGACAAGACAATACAAGGCATGACATGGCAAGGCAAGGCATAGCATGACATGAAAAGGCAAGGCATGACATGGCAAGGAAAGACAAGGCAGGACAAGGTAAAACAACACAAGACAAGGCAAAGCAAGGCAAGGAAAGGCAAGGCACGACTAGGAAAGCAAGGAAAGGAAAGGAAAGGGAAGGAAAGGGAAGGTTAGACATAGTTCCCTTAAAACAAAAAAGAACCACAAAATACAAGAATACAATAACAACCATAAAATGAAGACAAATTTTCAATCATTCATAAATCTAAAATATTTGTTCAATTATTCCTTTTACATACCTATATTGGCCATTCAAGTAGACCATTAGGATCACTTCTAATAATGATGGTCTCCATTAACTTCTCGTGCTTAGAGTAAGGTAAGAAGTATCGTACCTTTGATGTGTTCTTACTTGGCATTGTGTGTAGTTGGAGGTGTGTACCAACAACCAAGTTTGTATAGTGGTATACAACTTCACCTAGTCTATAATATTGAAATACATAACCACCTTTCTTCCGTGTTATTTCATCTTGTGTCAGGTATTCTCCTTTAATAACCATCGACCCAATAGGAAATTCAATGCCTTTGAAGTATGTTATTGATCACATGTGGGTTTGATTTCCCTCTAAGCAACCTGCCAACCACTAATCAATGCTCCATTCATTACCTCTTGGAGAAACCATTGCATATATGTGCCTTGCAAAAAATGGAGTGCCAACACGTGAGTCCACTAAATGAACAAAGCATAAAACATTGATGCTATTTATTCTAAATTTAATAGAAGGTTTCACTGAACCTAGTAGTATGAGATCTAAGACGTGATCATAATCTGCTGAAATATTTGATTGGTCTTCCTCCAACTGGGATAACTATATAGTTATACATTGACCAATGGGAAGTGATACACGATCCCATCTATATACCTAGTTTTTGGATTCACAATCATCCCATTCATTACTACTACATGGACCATAGAAGCAAGAGATTTTTTTCGTTCATATTTCAACTATTACATTGTCTGATGTTCAAACTGAATGGAATCAAAGAGTGCCCTAGATTGTTTTGCATTCATACCACTGTGATCGATATACATCAACCACCTCTCAAAAACATTTATGTACATGTCCTTTCTTGGGTGATTGGTCTCTACTGAACTCCTGCGCTTTTCTTGTGGTGATGGAAGAGAAACAACAACAACATCTATTCTGCTATAAATTGGATTTCCCTCTTTTGAAAGCCTACGCTTTGATATACGTAACCTTGTATTTTCTCTTTATTTGTTTAACATTTCAATGGGTATTTATTTCCTCGAGTAATTTCTATCTCGATTTCATTGGTTCCCCATGTTTAAAGAGAAAAATTGGCTTCCAAGCACACCATAACTTGTTATAGTGTGTGAGAGAGGGGGTATGGAGAGAGTGTATGAGAGTGTGAGAGTTAGAGTAAGGAATAAAGAGAGTGGGGGTGAAGAGAGAGGAAGAAAGATAGTGTGAGAGGGGGAAAGAGGAAGAAAAAGAGAGTGTGAGAGTGAGGGAGAGGGAGACAAAC
>ML780024.1:303091-317567 GCA_009831015.1 Picea engelmannii | reverse complement strand
TTTTACTTATACAACTAACAGTTATGCTTCTTCTTTATTGTTATAATCATTTAACACATTAGCTGCATAAATAAGATGACTGAAAGAGAGACAATCACATAAAAAATAGAGACATAGATTATCCTGGGAAACCCTCATGGGGGAGAAAACCCAGCAAAAAATTCCTCAATATAGATAGACCAAAGACCGAACAAAATATCCTCCTCTACTCCTTCACTAGAAAGAGTAGTGCACCACTTGACCAAGAAATACCAAGAGATAGACCAAAAACCCACTTTGACGTCACCCCAAGTTGCAGTAGGTTCTCCTCCAAGACTTGCACACTGTAGAGATAGGTGGCATGTATCCAAATGAGGCACTAGCCTCTCTTATAAATAGTGGTCAGACCAACCTATAATTAGGTCTGGGCCGACTTGTCACTTTACCCTCTTAATTTACAATTAACTGTCAAGGCACAATAGGGGAAAATTTTACTAAGGCACAATAGGGCCTAATTAAATATAATATAATAATATTATTCAACTCTCTCTCAGGTAGAATATTCTTCAAAGTTACAATATTTCAACACTCCCCCTTAACAAGAAGGGTATTCTACTGACAACATAAACAAAAACTGACTGGACTCAATACATCATCAATAGGAGGAGACATCGTCATCAACATCGAGAACATTGTTGGTCATATCTATAGGTCATCGAAATGTTTTCTCATCATCAACATTAGTAGAAATTGATCATCATGATCATCTGTAGCGCGAAGCTGGATTAACATCATCATCAACAACAACATGAAGTCGGAACATCAACATCATCAACAAAATGAAGCTGGAACAACAACATCAATAGCACAAAGTTGGAACATCAACATCTATATGTGGCAATAGAATGATGTAGGTGCATCAACAACAACATCTGTGGTACTTTGACAGACCGTACTTATCGAACCTTCAGGATCTGCCTAGGAATCATAAGATTCCCTAAGATATAAAATCCTAACAAGATAACACGTGGTACTCTGATAGACCGTCCTTACCAGACCTTCGAGATCTGCCTAGGAATCATAAGATTCCCTAGGATATAAAATCCTAACTGAGCTACCACTACTGACCACAACTAGCATATACATGCATAGGTACTCTGATAGACCATCCTTACTAGACCTTCGGGATATACCCAGGGATGATCGGTCCCCTAGGATATAAAATCCTAACTGAGCTACCTATTGTTGGTCAGGATATCATAGTCTCATCAACATCACTCCCCCTTTCAAGGTAGGCCCTTTCGGATTACACCACGCTTGTCTTGGAAGTACTCAAACTTCACACGAGACAAAGGCTTAGTCAACACATCTGCAACCTGCTCATATGTGCCAACATATTCGAGATTTACAACTCCCTTCTATACCATGTCACGAATGTAGTGATACCATATCTCTATGTGCTTCATCTTATCATGAAACACTGGGTTCTCTGTCATATTTATGGAACTCTGATTATCACATAGAATCATAGTAGCATCCATATCTAGGTCAAATAGACCTGTCAACCTTTTCTGAATCTGTATGGCTTCACAACGGGTGGAACATGTTGCAATGTACTCTGATTTTTTCGCGCTGAGAGAAATACTGGATTTCTTCCTTCTTTTCCATGAAGTCATGGCTGACCTCAAACCGAAACAACATCCTGAAGTGATTTTTCTGTCTGAAGCACTTCCAGCCCAAAGTGAATCAATATAACCATACATTCTGAAGTCATGATCTCTAGTATAATAGAGACCATAATCCAACGTACTCTTAAGGTATCTCATCACATGCTTTGCAGCTACAAGGTGAACACATCTGGGCTCCACCAGATACTGACACAAGGTGTTCACAACAAAGCATATATTTGGCCTGGTATTCGTCATATATATCAATGAACCAATAATCTGTCTGTATAGTGTAGCATCAACTAACTCTGACGAAGTATCAACCAAGAGATTCAAATTCGTCTCCATGGGTGTGGCGATGGATTTACATTCCAACATGTCAAAATTATTCAGTATTTCAACAACATACTTCCCTTGGTTAAGGAAGATCTTCTCTCAGCTCTGCCAAACTTCAAGACCTAAGAAATAATGCATTGAACCTAGATCCTTCATTTCAAATTCAACGATAAGCTTCTTCTTACAATATGTGATGAGATTTTCTTCACCTGTACATATAGCAGTAATATAACTATTCCATCATCCACAATCTTGAAGTAAAGGTAGGGATCAACTTTACTCTTGGTAAATCCCAAGCTCATAAAAAAACTGTCAATCCTGCCATACCAAGATCTTGGAGCTTGCTTCAACTTGCAAACATGAGTCTTCCTGTCCTATACTTCAAAACCAAATTTTAACATCACATTGTACCGACCTGGTACACTTCCTCAACTGCAACTTAATCTGCAAAATCATGTGCTAGATCTATGTGATTTCTATAAAGCATTATCTATCTCATTGTCTGAGAGGATGTCCTCTACTCTCTCTCCAATTGTTCCTTTTGGAACTGGGACTTTGCACCTACAACTGTTATTTTTGAAGCTGAGAATGACTGCTCCATTGTCAATGTAGTTGTTGAACTCTGAGAGTAGCTCCTCTACTCCATCATGATGACATATTCATTTTCTCCCTCTGAATCTCATACTGCATTGAATTATTTTAATGGATCATGGTTGTTCTATATATACTTTTTATGATTACTGGATAAATTTTCTCGTCGTAGACTTCTCCCTCTTGCTAGGAGAATCCTCTGGACACAAATCAGGCTTTGCATATCTCTATACTATTATCTGCAACATGCTTAATATGTTAGATCAATTATGGAAGTCACCATTGACTTCCCTTCTTCTCCTAAGGAAAAATCCATATCCCATTCCTTCTAACTGGCCTCCTCCTTTTCCATTGAAACAAGGGAATCTTCTCAGGAGATTTCATGTCTCCTAGAGGTCTCTGAAGTTATGATCTAGTCTTCTCAACCCATGGAATGTGTTTGCCACTCCTGGAAGATGTCTCTTTTTCCCATTTGATCCTTTTTTGGATTAGGCTTACTCCGAGTCTTGATTTCTTCTGAGTCTACAAAAACTTCATAGTCTCTGTCAGATATACTTGGTGTTTGAATACCAAGTCTTAATATGAAAATTTGAGTCAGAATTCAAACAAATTCTGCTTCCTGTCAAGGTGGCTTCATTATCCATTGACCAAGTCTATTGTGAGTTCTATTCTAATGTTCGTTCATCTTTGTAGCGTTCTGCTCCTTACAATCAATCTCCATATGAGATACTCTATATCTCAAAAGTAGCTTCTTCTTCATCTTATTTGGTACATGGATGTATACGGTCATGTATACAACTTGGATAGTCTGCTCCATGTCTCATATAATATGTTGCCTCCTGCAACTGTCACTATAGCTTCCTCAGGGTTATCACCTATGACCTGCCTGGAACAAAAATAACAAGGGAGAAACAACATACAAGAATAATACTCTTTATAATAATAATAAAACAATAGCGAGAACAATCGTCACAGTAGCTCCTTTAGAGATATCACTTGTGACTTGCCCAGAACAAGAACAACAAGGGAGAAACAACATACAATAATAATAAAACAATAATGAGAACAATCGTCACAGTAACTGCTTTAGAGATATCACTTGTGAACTGCCTGAAACAAGGGTTAAAAGTAAGAAATACAATAATAAGAAATGAGAGCAACACTCTTCTAGTTTTATGATAAATCATTCCTCCATGGTAACCTGGAAACAAAACAAGAAAATTCTCCTAGAGGAGATGTTAGTTATATCTAGTAAATGATTACAATAAGCATTTATCTCAATAATGCTCAAATGCTACCAAGTATAAAACTTTTCAAGGATTGTTATCTCAATTATAATGTTTACTTGTAATGAGGTAGTTATCAAACTTGACATGTGAAAATTTGAATCTTACCAACTTAATCAATCAAACCTGGAACCTGGAGTCTTGTCCTCAAGAATGAGTGTTTTTGCTTTTCTTATGAGTCTCCTTCACTCAAGATGACAAGTGTTTTTTTCAACCTGTCCTATGTACTAAGACAATATGCTATCTTAACATAAATCTGAGTTAGGGAATAACCTCTATAATATCAAATTTAATCAATCTAATAATTTGACTTTAATTTGACCAATGGTTAGTATAATAACTTCAACAGATCAAAATGAAACCTCGATATTCATAAGATCACAATAATGCCATAACAAGTAGAAGCATATCAAAGTAAACAAACTTGGGGTGCATAATTCCTCTGAATTTGTTGGATCTAAGATCCCTTTGGATCAACAATTGTTGTTTAGACAAAAGATCCTTTCTCCTACAAATACCCTTTAAAATAATGATACAGTTTAAACATATGTAAGTACATACCTCTGACAACATCAGCAGGTAGTGGCACCATCCGACATCAACGACAAGCAATAACAAACCTTTAAAACTTCAAAGGTGTTGCAATTTGTAATATAAAGGTAGTTGTATATTTGCTAGGGTAAGGCACACTAGGACAATAAAAATCAATCCCAACACTTCAAAAAAACTTTCATTGCAACTGGTATTGCAATTGGTGCTGCAACTGTCTTGAAGGAACTGGCACGAAGGAACTAGCACTGCAACTACAATTGATACTGCAACTGCAACTGCAACTGGTATTGTAGCTGCAACTGCAATAGGTACTGCAACTGTAACTTAGGGTTTTATGAGGAAACCCTAATTTCTAAAAATTCAAATTTTGGAATTATGATCCACGGACTAGATGCACCCTCCTAGGGCGAGTTCCTAGGTGTGGTTACTTCCTCAAACAAGGAAAACGTCACACTTAGGGTTTATGCAGAAACCCTAATTCTGCAGCAGCTGCAACATTGAAAATTGAATCTAGGAGAGGGTGCGCTGAGGATAGATACTTCTTTATAAACTGTGAATTGGTCTCTTTCAGGCCTGCTTTGATACCATATTAAAGTTTTACTTATACAACGAGCAGTTATAGTTCTTTATTATTATAATCATTTAACACATTAGCTACATAAATAAGATCATTGAAAGAGAGGAAATCACATAAACAATAGAGACACACAGATTATCCTGGGAAACCCTCATGGGGGAGAAAACCCAACAAAAACTTCCTCAATATAGATAGACCAAAGATCGAACAAAATATCCTCCTCTACTCCTTCACTATGAAGAGTAGCACTACACTTGACTAAGAAATACCAAGAGATAGACCAGAAACCCACTTTGACGTCACCCCCAGTTGCAGTAGGTTCTCCTTCAAGACTTGCGCACTGTAGAGCTAGGTGGTATGTATCCAAATGAGGCATTGGCCTCTCTTATAAATAGTGGTATGGCCAACCTATAATTAGGTCTGGGCCGACCTCTCACTTTACCCTCTTAATTTGCAATTAACTATCAAGGCACAATAGGGCCTAATTAAATATAATATAATAATATTATTCAATTCTCTCTTAGGTAGAATATTCTTCGAAGTTGCAATATTTCAACAATGCGTTCCTAGAGTGTGTGTGTGCTATAAGAAACGTGTGCACGTTCCTAGAGTATGTCTGCGCTATTAAGAACGTGTGTGCGTTCTTTTGGATTCAATTTTTTTTGGGCGGATTGAAAACTTTAGCATATGTGTATGCTAACTTGGCTACCTCAGATTTAGGTTCAGGATGACAAAACTAGTGGTTCGATTTGCAAATTGATAAAAACCTCCATTTTTGTGAATACCTCTCTATATCTTTGTTTTTGATGTTATTTTTCTATAGGCTACACAATCTAGTTGTTAACGAAACTATAGACATATATAGATTCGGCTATGCATATTCCAAATACACAATTTTTTTTAAATTGATATAGTTTACTATTTTTAATCTATTTTTGTCTTCACATATATCAAAATCCTAGAATACATACCTCTCTTATTTCTGCTATAAATTTTTGTTGGCTTAACCATTTCTAAAATGAGTTATATGTTGCACTAGATGAGACTCATATCTACAATTAAAAAAAAACAAAAAAACCTTTGATCATGTTAAGACCCTCTTAGCTTGCACGAACAAAAGGCATTGTAATTTCAAGGATATATCGACTTTCATAATTTAATATATATATATATATATATATAATTAATTAATATTATAAATTTCCAAAAAATACACGACACTAGAAAACCAAGTTCTTTACAATTGTACAAGTTTTGGAATGAAATTCTATCGTTAAGGTACTCCACACCTGCATGAACAAAAACATATACCTTATATTTTGCTGGAAAAATAACATACCACTTTTAGAAAAAAACAAATTTCACATAGTTATTCATAATTTCTATGAATAAAATTTGTATATTCATAAATCTAATTCAATTTCATATGTTTCATGTTCTTACACCATATTCAAATTCATTGTAAAAGTACCTTTAATAATCCCTCCAAGTTAACCAATTGTTGTGTTTTCATGTTTTCATTGCCACTAACACGTCATGAGAGACCATCATTAACTTGCACATACCCATGTAATATTAGTATATGCAAAATATTATTTGGTTAAAGGAATATTAGGTGTTCCTTATGCCTATGCAAGTCACACAAGTCTTTATACAATTCTAAAGGTAAATCTTTTATAGCCACAAAATACATAATTTCCATCACACTGATTATTTTGGATTTCTCAACATCCAACATGAGTTCAACATGTTTTCTGATGGGTAAATGTGATTGCCTTGATTCACTTTCCAACAGTTGAATTGAACATTTATGAGCCTCGGATATGGCATGACCATTTAACCCACTTAATTGGATTGTACTACTACCTTCCCTTGCATATAGTGTATCTCCTTTGAATTTGACACACAGTGAACGCTTGATGCACTCTTCACCATTTGAACCTATTATAGGATATCTCCATTTGTGTATTAATTTACATACATATTTAAATGATCTTTTAGGAGCTACCCCCTTGCCTTTCTTTTTGGAATACCTTCTTCTTCATTATTAATCTCATCCTCAAAGTTAACATTTTCTTCAATATGTGTATCATTTGGCTTCAATTTAAATGCATCAACAAGTGTCATTTGTCTTCTATGTTTTTTAGGTTTGTCAATTTTAGACATTTCTTCTTGATAAATTGCCTTGTTTTTATATGGAAAGAAAATTTCATGAGAAACATGTGGAAAAATATTATATTATATACGATAATAATAACAGATGCAATTATTACATTTAAAAATGGCATTCACATAACTAAAATGAAATTTTTACATTCCTTGGGAATTGCAAATAGAAGGTGACCTAATCTCTAGCACCTTCTACTAGTTTAGTTCAAACAATTATGCATGTTCAGTTTATTTCTTACATTACTCAAATAAATTGCATTAAAACATATCTTTTAAATGTGTACGACTATAGAATTTAATTTAAAAAAAAAAAAAAAATTGGAATAATCAAATTACTATAGCTATTTAAAAAATGTTTAAATTACCTCCCAATCAGAATGATATATGGCGAACTTGGATTCCCAAAGAACAATGGGGCCCTCTTCCTCCACAATTGGTTTGGGACTCCTTTTGGCAGAACTTATTAAAGAAGAAGATTTGTATTCACTTTGGGCATGATGTCCTCCTATGGGGGTACAAAGTCGCGGGTTTCTTTTCCTTAATATAATCTTATCATCTCGCCACTGGGGATCATAATACTACAACTCAAGACAACTAGATCAAGATTTGGACTCAAAAGATTTGGCCAAAAGTATCAATTTTCTTTTGGCTCCTCAATAGAGGAATTTTTTTAACATGGGATAATCTCCTAAAGCATGGCTTCCAAGGGCCTGCAATATGTTATCTCTATAATTACAACGAGGAAACAATGAAGCATTTGTTAACTCTTGTTCTTTCTCTTCCTCGATCTGGGATCAAGGAGCTATATTATTCAAAACATCTGATCGAAACGAGAACCTTCTCTCTAACACCATCGCTCAATGGAGATTAGTGGCCTTCTCCAATCCCATTATCAATCGAGCATGACAACTCCTCCTTGGATTTGTTCGTTGGGAGATCTAGAAATAATGGAATCACTGTATATTAAAAAACACCTCCTCTTTAGAAGATACGATCTGGGATACAATCAAGCAACACATTCGAGAAACTACACAACTATCCAGTTGGTCCCCACAAGAACTTAATATCGTACAATGCCTCAACATCCATCCCCCTTCTAGCCTCCCTCCCATCTCTGAGCCCTCCACACCATATCCCCCCTCTCGAAATGGGCTCCCCCTCTGCATGGCTTCCTTAAACTCAACTTTGATGGGGCTTCTAAAGGTAATCTTGGACCTGCTAGCTATGGAGGAGTCTTTTGCAATGACGCAAGACAAATTCTCAAAGTTTATGCTAGTTCCATAGTCATAGGGAGAAACAATGCAGTAGGGCTTCAGGCACTAGAAGTTGGACTCAATATAGAAATCAAAGAATACTACCACCTACTTATCATTCAAGGCGACTCTCAACTCATTATACATATGCTTTGCAAACTTTAGTGTGGAACCCCTCTAAGTAAAATAACTACCATTTGGACACTAACAACTAACCTGGAACATATTCTCTCCCTCGTACCTAAGATCGAAGCCATTATTCCCTCTCATGTGAAATGCTTGACCATCAAACTTGCTGACCACCTGGATAATGAGGGAATAGAAAGAGGGAACAATGCTTTGGACCTCACCTAGGATCTTTTCCCCCCTGCACTCTGAATGCTCAACCCTAGACTATGCATATCATGCTCCCCCAAATAGGGTGGTAGGGAAGAGACAATCCATGGTGCTGCCATCCAAGACTAGTCACCACACGTCTCCTCGAGCTGTTGGCACCTACCAGTCCTCACCCACCTTTACTCCCTCCACCTATGTGACTTATTAATGCCTTATTTTTTCATACTATCTGGCCTCTAGGTACTCATCGTTGTCACACTCATTCTTGATGGATGATCCTCCACAAGAATCATTCTCTTGTTTGGAATGCTCTATGTATCACACACTCCACTCGAATCATGGAAACTACTATCAAACCATTTACTGATGTTCACTTCAACCATTATTACACTCTCCTTAGCTTGATTTCCATCTCGATGGTCGATTTCTTCATTCCTTCTTCCCTTTGGATCTGGCCAAAATACCTCCCATCTCCTCTTCTCATCCTCGTTCCCCCCATCATCCACCTGCATCCTTGGGATTCACTCTCCTTCCTTCTAACTCCTTGTCTACCCATCTCCATCCCTTTACTCCTATGGTGCGAGGTGGTTGTTCTCGTCATGCACGGGGAAGCTCCTTGCGTAGTAAGAGAGGTCGTTGAGGCCAATGAATTTTCTCTATTGCTGAAGACTCGACTGATTCTTATAATGCTCACACCCCTCCACACATTCATGCTGAGTTTGACCTTCCCGAAGCCGATGTCCGAGTTATTAAACACTTTATAATGGATGAGGAGATTCTTGATGAAGTTAGTTCATGGATCCCAGATACTGGTAATACTCGTTCTTGAGTTTCCTAATACTTAAAGACTGTAGATATTGAATGACACTTGAAATTATTGCTGGGTCGTTCCCTTTCTGACTGTAAAGAGGAGAAATAAGAGGTCATGCTTCAACTCGACGAGATACAGGCGCAACTCTGGTTGCTAGACCACAAAATGAACATGTTGGTGCACAATTTGGCTGGAATGGATCTCTCAATAGTGGATATGCCTCAATCCCAGGTGCTTGAGGCTGAGGGACACCCCTCTTCTTAGTTTTTTCATGATAATTAGTTTTCTTAGCATACTATTTCATATTGGAGGTCAGGGTTATCCAAACTCACTTCATGGATGCCAAGTTAGGAAAAAGCAAAGGCTAGATTTTTTGTAAACCATATAGTATTAGATACATACATATTCAAACTTTTAGTTTTAAGAGACAAATATTCCATAAACCCTCAGACAATTTGATGCACTACTGCTGGTCTTGTTTCCCTAGCAGGCCAACAACAAGATTTTTGTTTAACTTTGTAATGGCAATATAAAGAATCAAGATTATTAACAAAAAAAAAAGTTTAAATTACATTTTCTAATTAAATTATTCTTTTAAAAATAAAAATGATGAATTAACTTAACATTAAAATACAAACTAAATTTATTTTTATAAATTTTTTAATTAAATCACTTTTGCAACACAAATCAAAAAAATAATTTTATAATCAAAGTATTAATTTTATAACCAAACGCTCCATCCAAACCTATGCCCGAAGCATACTCTCTCCGCTCTTAAAGCTCCCCTAATTCAAAAACTAGATCCTCTGTTGCTCACACTCAAGTAGCCATGTTAGCTTCATGGTTCAACTTGCCGATGTGAGCTTCTCCTTCCCTTATTGGTTCATCAGCTCAAGCAGGAGATTGCATTAAATTATGGTTATACTAAAAATCTCTACACGTAATCATTCACCCATATCAATAAAGGTTTATTGTTGAAATTTAGGGTTCTTTTTCTTTCAATTGTACTACAAAGATATTTTATGTTGAGCTACATTTGATTATACTATGAAGGACAATGACTATATAAGACTATTGTTACAAATAAAGTGATACTGCATATGTGTTAGCATTTTGATATGTGTAATGTAGATGTAATATTCTTTTTAATCCATTTTCATTATGAGGATATGTATCCTTACAATACTATCATAGTTTTCTTATAGTAACAACTAGCTTTGCTATGTTGTCAGGTGGGCATATAGTGGTTTTGTTGTTCTTGCATTTTATTGTATTATTGCTTTGTTGCACATCATCAAAGTTCTTTACAAGGTTAACACTATGAAGTAAAATATCTCTCTATTCATATAACCTTCTCGATGACATGATTAGCAATATAATTGTCATTTACTTCATCGATTTTAAATAATCTTTTGTTGTTTAAAATAATTTGTATCGTTCTCTATTATTTACATATTACCATTGTCATACAATACATTATTATAATTCAACAATTATTTAAAGGTTTATCAAATTTGTGGTTCTTAATCATCCTTCTTAATAGAGCATTTCATCATTCCATTTTTCTTCATATTAGTTCTTCCTCATAATTTTACTTAAAAGCTATCATATTAGATACTATAAAAAAATATACTTAACATTTAACTCAAATCCTCAACCAACATTCTTCTTCCTTATTCAATGTTATAAGATTTCCCAAGCCTTTATCATAATTTTACTTAAAGGCTATCATATTAAATACTATAAAAATATATATATACATAAATAGCTTAACATTTAACTCAAATCCTCGACCAACATTCTTCTTCCTTATTCAATGTTATAAGATTTCCCAAGCCTTATATATATATATATATATATATATATATATATATATATATATATATATATATATATATATATATATGTGTTAGAGGTTGTCAAATCAATTAAAATGTACTTGTTTTCTCTTAAAATAATTATTGAAGAACTCCATAGTATTATATATATATAATATTAGAATGCATTTTCTATGAAATTAATAATATAATTTGTTTAATCATTTAAATATATTAAAATGATTGTGTAAAAATGAAAGACAATTTTATTTTATGGTATCTTAGCAACTACTACTTATTACTTATTATGGACAATGAATTTAAAAAACACCAAAATATATAATATTAGAATGTATTTTCCCTAAAATTAATTACACAATTCTTTTAACCATTGGCATATATTTTTATAAAAATTAAAGATAATTTTATTTTATGGTATCTTGGTATTTAATTATTATGCAGAATGAATTTAATAGCACAATCTTTTAATCATTTAAGTATATTAAAGTTATTGTGTAAATCTCATTTTTCATCTCTACCAAATCCATCAATTTAGTCTTTCAATCCATTTAATAAAATTTTAATACATGCAATCACCAAAGTGGAGTTTATAAAGCTCTAAGTTCGAGAGAAAATATATTATTAAACATAATTATTAAGCTAAAATTTAAAGTTTTTAAAGCCTTGGTAAATTTCGAAAACAAATGGATTATTAAACATAATTATAAACTGAAAATTGAAAGAAATTATGCGATGATTACATACCTCGTAAATTTTAACGGGGTAAAAGAATTGAAGTGATTCAACAATGCAAATTAACTAGCATACCTCAAAGCAGGGGAAAGGGAATGCTGAAGTGAATTGGAGTGGTTATGTTATTTAAAGATCGCGAGATTTTATTTTTGGATGGAAAATGAATACTTCACAAGGTCAATCTTTGTCCCACACCGAAAAATATTTTCAACAATCTTAAAACTCCAAATCCGAATTTTCCAGCAACATACCCACCTGCAATAATAATAGATACATGACCACAACTTTTCCATAGAGATATAGAAAGGAAGAAGAGGCAACGATTAGGAGGGTGAAGAGACGATGATGGAGAAAAACTAAAGGACATTGTTTGGCGAATGAAGGCAATGTGAAGGTGAAGAGGGGATGAAGCAGGTGCCAAGTGTTAGAATATAAATGATTGTGATCGTTTAACCACGACGATACCCTCGTCTCCAAACCACAGGCCTTAAGCCACCCTCCGAGCACCTTGACCTTGACCGAGAAGAGAATTATGGCTGCAATCTATAGCCAAGAGAGGCTAAATGCACCAAGCAAAAGAATAGAAACAAAACTGAACAGATGATCCCACCCAGAAACTAGCGCACCACTTTCCCCAGAGACCTGCGCACAAAACTGCCAACTGCAGTGCGCACAACTGGCTCTGCAATTCTGAGAGTGTGTAATAATGAAACTGGCGCCTTGTATTTATAGTGGACTGGCCAGTCTAACTGGGGCCGACCTGACCAGTCTAACTGGGCCGACTTCTCCTTCTGGGCATCAATAAATTCAATATAAATATATTTGTTCAGCCGACAACCTGTCTAGGGTTTCCTTCAATTCTTTGCTTCCTTTCGGAGGATTCTAATCTCATCATAGGTCATCATAGAGGTTCATACCTCCTGAAGCTACCATAATATTAACACTCCCTCCTAGCTAGGGAGGTATGGTCTTGATCACAACAGACCATTCGACTAGTAGAACCATGAGCACCTGTCATTATTATCCGACTGGATAATATCCTATGAAAACTGGTACAATATCAATTTATAGAACACACCTGTGTCTATTCCAGTAGTACACAACTACTCAGACTTTGTGAACCACATTCACAAACTGTCCCTCATAACAAATAGCAACCTGCATATAAATAATGTTATGATACAAACTGTATCATCTGGGCCAATCTTTCACTCACAACTGTGAGATCTGAAAGAATGTCTGCCACCACAATAGTCTTCATCTGCATAGAGACAATGTTATCATAAAACTGAATCAACTTGGCCAATCTTTCACTCACGTCTGTGAGATCTGAAAGAGTGTCTTCCCTCAGTATATAACATCAATAATAATCATCTGGGCCAATCTTTCACTCACATCTGTGAGGCATGAAAGAATGTCTACCCTAAATATAGAATATCAACACTGGGCTATCTGCCCCATTCTTCTCAACCAAGGAAGAAGGATTGTTTCTGATTTCTGAACTTGGACCATTTCCCACCCTGGGCCATTCTTCCGACACCAAACTGTTAATATTATGGTAGTTGCGGGAGGTATTTACCTCTACATGTGAACCTGACGAGAATAGAAAACTCTGGGAAGCAAGAGAAACCCTAATGAATTGGCTAATAACCCTAGAAGCCTTGTCGGCTCAAGAATATAATTTATATTAGGCTATTAGCCTTCAAGAGAAGAAGTCGGCCATAATTAATAATAATATACTGAACAGACACCTACCCAGAAGGAGAAGTCGGCCCCAGTAAACTGGCAGGATCACTATAAATACAGGGCGCCAGTTTCTCATTTGTCACATCTCAGGACTGCAGTTTTCCCAGTTAGTGCGCACTGCAGTTGCAACTGGTGCGCAGGTTTGGAGGAGGGTTGCAGGTGCAGCTGTAGCAGCAACAAGTTTTAGTATTTGGCTTGGATATCTCTTGGCTAGGGTTTGGACTATCTGATCAGCTTTTTGTGATGTGCTATCCTTGAGAAGAGATGCGCTGCTCTTTGTTTGACTATCTAGCCTAGGGTTTGCTTCCGGAGGAATCCTTAGGTCAAGGTTAAGGTGACTGGAGGGAGGCCTCGGCTTATGGTTGGGAGACGAGGGTATCGTCGTGGTAAAACGAGCACACCATCTTATATATTCTAACAGGTTATGGGCCCACGCCCCTTCAGTCATCCTAAAACGCTAGAAGGAAACATAGCCGCTAGATATTGAGCTCGTTGAGGAACTGCCGCTAGGGTTACTAGCAGGAGCAGCTTCCAAAATCACTGTAGCTAGGGTTACCAGCAGAAGCAGTTGCAGAAACCCTAAACCTCTTGTTGAGGCACCTT